>JAJHUR010091802.1:4676-15668 GCA_027495735.1 Lutjanus campechanus | reverse complement strand
AATCAGAAGTGGGCCTTCAGTTACAAAAGGTTGAGAACCCCTGGTCTATATGAACAGTCCCCTTAGATGACTTCTGTTAGGATTTGGCGCTATACAAATAAAACTGACTTGACTTGACCTGACATCATAGTGTTGTGTTAAACTGAGTATAGAGTGCTTTAAGGAAAAAGAAAAAATGTTGGCATTTGTGTCAGGATGATCAGTGTCTGGAGGTGAGCGTTTACTCATCATTTTACTTCACTGACTAACCAGTGCGGTTTAGTGCACCTTATGATTATACTGAGATACATACGTAGTAAATGCATTAATGTGAAAATGTCTCTCTGTGTGTGTCTGTGTGTGTGTGTGTACACATCCCAGTGGTGGTGCCCATTGTCTCCCGCATGCTAGTTTTGAACCTTAATAAGCCCTTGCCTGTGCTCGCCAGATGTGAAGGCAGGGGGAGAGAAAATGGCTTTCTTACACTTCAATTTCACGCATATTTTCTTTGAGGCTAATGAGAGCCTTAAATACGGTGCCAGACTTCAGGCTGCACTGTTGAAGGCTGACATTTTCACACAAAGTGGCACCTTGTCACTGCGGATGAAGTCCTTCTACCTGGCTGTTGAGAGGTGTGTGTGTGTGTGTGTGTGCGTGTGTGTGTGTGTGTGTACTGGCCTTTTGTGCGTCTATGTGTGAAGAAAAGAAGATCATTTGGTACAGTGGTCTGTACAATGAAGAGTCGCTGTGTGTTTGTGTTGTGTGCAGGTGTGTGTACTTGACCATGCATTGTTTTCTTCAGCATTGTGTATTGAGTGGAACAGAGCAGGAACACACAGCACTGTCGCGCTTTTCTATGCACTCTTCGCAATAAAGGTCCCAACTAGAACTATAAAGGGTTCTTTTGCTTGTTCCCATAAGAGAGCCCTTTTTGGTTCCTGGTATAATCTTTTAAGGTTCCACTTGGAACCATCTCTGAAGGGTTTCACCCAGAACCCCCTATGAGAGGCTCTAAAGAGAACCCTTCTGTGGTGAAATGGTTCCACCAAGAACCCTGGGGGGATTATCCAGAACCTTTCCACCTTCTAGGGGTGCTAACAAGAACCCACCAAGGGTGTTTTTCCGAGAACCCTTTCATTTGCCAGAGATTTCATCGAGAACCCTTCCAGGGCATTCTATGCAGAACCCTTATATCCACCCATGGGGTTCAACCAAGAACCCTTTTGTATTCCAGAGGTTTCATCAAGAATCCATCCAGGGAGTTCTAACAAGAACCCTTTTATATTACTTTGGTTTCATCTAGAACCCACCCACATTGTTCAACCGAGAACCCTTTTATATTCCAGTGGCTTCATCTAGAACCCACCCAGAGGGTTCTACCAAGAAGACTTTCAACTAGGACCCACCCAGGGTGTTCTGCCGAGAAACTTAATAATTCCTAGGCTTTCATCTAGAACCCACCCAGGGGGTTCTATCAAGAACTCTTATATGTTCCAAGGATTTTATCTAGAACTCACCTAGGGTGTTCAACTTGAGAACCCATGTATATATTGTAATAGTTTCATTTAGAACCCACCTAGGCCTATTTTATAAAACTTTGACCTATAACCCTTGTGTTCCGAGGGTTCTAAATAGAACCACATTGTATTACTGTATTGAGAAAACATATTTTAACAGCCATGCCTTCAACAATCCTTGAAGAACTTTTTATTTTCAAAAAGGGTCTTCATCTTTGGATGAAAAGTGTTCTTAATGAAACCCCTAGCCTTACAAAGAACCCTTGATGAACACTTTGTTTCAGTTCAGGTTCTTCAGCAGATAATAGCACTGGGTAGAACCTCAGCCCTTCAGAAAGAACCCTTTTGGAACCCTTATTTCTCAAAGTCTACTATGTGTGTGCTGTGTATGTTTAGGCAATTCACATGTTTGAGCAAATTTGCATGTATGTTGATGATAAATGTTCTAGTTCTTGAATATTTCTTTCTCCAGCTAATACCTACCACTGCACTCTCACTCCCTTATCTGTCCTCAACATATACTGATTCTCTCGTAGATCTCCAGGCAGAGAGCAGCTCTTGTAGATCTCCTCCTCCTGCTGTAGGCTTCAACTCTTTGCTTTATCTATATCATACCGTTGTGCAGCACATATCATCAAATTGATAGTGATACAATTCCTATTTAATCATGGCTCTGGACAGGAAAAATTATGAATAAATAAACACTTGAAAGGACCTGCTCATCTTGTCAGCATTGTTGTCATCTCCCATGAAGCCTAAACAAATATGCCTGCCAGGTTTCTTACCTTGCAGAGAGTAGTCACAAAATGGACGTTGGAGGTAATTATAGAGCTGGAGATATGGAAGGGAAACTTGTGTGTACGTGCGTGTTTGTGTGTCTTTACACAGAGAAAGGAGGTGAGTATGGAGCTCAGTGACTCTCTGGTTATTTGATTGCTCCACTGCCCCCTTACAATGGTAAAATAACTTTTTGTCATCTGACTGTTAACTGTTTCTGAGGCTGTTTCTTTTGTTGCAGACTCAGTCTTATATAGTATATGCAGTCTAAGCCACTAGGACAGCAGAGGAGGCTACTGGGAGAGCCCAACAATGAGGTGTCTGTTTGCATATATGTGTGTGTATGTGCGTGTGTGTGTTTGTCTCCCACACGGCCCCACTACTGCCACTCACTGTAAACTAGTCTGCAGCTCGTCACAGACAGACGCTGACACACTCCCAGTCTAATGTGCTCATTAGGGACTGCACAGCACACACATAATTGATAGCCATGACACAAGATGCACACACACACATTATTGCAAAAAACTGTTTCCTTTTTTTAATGCTGCAGTAGAAAACAAGGTTATATGAAGTCATATAATGGGGGTTCATTGTCAAGAACAACAACAACAGAAAAACGAGAGAACGAAATGAAAAAGACTAACGGCACAGAATGCATTACAGTATCTGTGCTGTTTACATGCCGATATTTTACACATAAGGATTTTTTTTTATTTCTCTACACTGGCAGCTGTCAGTTACTTCAGCAAATTAACTGCCAAAAATGTAGCAGAACTTGTCACTCAAGAGGTTAGTGTAACCATGGTTACCTTTCATATCCCAAAAAGATAAAGCTGCAGTGTGGAATCATGGCAGAGTAATTAGACAGAACAAAAAAAAAAAAAAAAAAAAAAAAAAAAAAAAAAAAAAAAAAAAAAAAAAAAAGAAAAAAAAATAGGACCAATCGAAAAAGGCATTCAACAATATGAAACAACCAAGAGTGCTTATAAATAACAGTTTACATGTGAAATATCTTCATAAAGTAACATCTTTTTTGTACAACCTTTAATATCTTTTTAGTGTTCATACAGCGGCACATGTAGAGTAGTGTCTGGTAAAAAGAGTCTTTAACCCTTTGAGCACGAGTTGGGAATAAAAAGATTCACCTGTTGTCGTCCTTTTGCTACCTGTCTTTTTTTGTATCCTTTGATTAAATAACACATTTATAAAACTATTGTGCAAAACAATTTTATTTATGTCTTCATATACTGTGCACCAGCAGATAGTCATAATCCTTTTAAATTAAAAATATAGAAATGATGCATAATTTAGACAGGAATTAGTTAATATGTTTTTATATACATATTTTACACAGACCTGAATTAATATAGGTCCCTGATCGACCAAAGTAAAAGACTTCAGATTTTTTTTCTTTCTTTACCATATACTGTAGCTACAATGCTTGTGTCAAGTCCCATGAGCATCTCTCAGACAAATATTAAGCCCAAGATGAAAACCTTGCAGTGAATACATAGATGCTTTCATGTCTAGGATTAGACTCAACATACTGTATGTCTGGGAAACAGGCATTGCAGACACAATGCACACACTGTCCGTCTAATTCTCACAATAGCTTCAATAATTCCCAATCTTAAATCTTGCGTCGATAATGTTTGGATCTTAGGTGTAGAAGTGCTTTGACGTACTCAGAGGGTTAAATTTTTAAATGCTGACTCCAGCACAAATAATAGAAAGAAAGAAAGAAAAACAAGATAGAGCGAGCGGAAGAGTGGGGGAAAAAAAGAAAAGAAATCATGGAAAGTGCACCAGATTTAGTTATAAAATGTTTAACTAAACTGTTTCATTTATGCATGCAGCTTATCACACCCCAGTGATGCCAAAATATAAAGGACCTTAATTCCATTTACACAAGTTTCAAAATACACACCACTTCATTTTAGAATCTCTTTTTTTAAACCTTCATATACTATATCTTCTCCAATGACAACAGCCCCGATCTGCACATTTTGAAAAAAGTCACTATTCCTGTCCTGTCTTGGGCCAGAGTGAGTCTACCTCACACAGAAACAAAAGAAAAAAAAAACAACTGCTACAACACAAAATTTAAAACCATGTGCCAAAACTCAAAGCAGTAGTTGTATGTCGTCTTTGTGCAGTTCCTTCACGTTAATAATCCTTTTCTTTCCTTTTGAAAGAAATGTCTGTGAAATGCTTAAGAGAGACAGGGCAAGAGAGAGTGAGCCATTACAAAAGAATGCAGCATTGTCCACAGTCAGTGCTACTGTTTCTCCAGCTCACACACATACATGAGGTGGTCCTCGGGGGACTTCCCATGAGTCTTGCTCAGGTGAAGCTTGACCGCGTGCTTGCTTGCAAAAGTCCGGTTGCAGAGCTTGCACTGGTACATGGCCCCACTTTCGTCGTCGTTGTCCGGGGAGGGGGACGGGGATTCGACCGAGGGCAGGGAGGTGGTTAAGGACGAGGGAAGGGAGATGGGTAAGGAAGACGGTAGGGACGTGGGTAGGGAGGAGGGTAAGGGGTGGCTGGTTGGGTGAAGATTAGAGAGCAGTTTTTCAGATAGTCCTTTGGTGTGGCGTTGATGATGTTGCTGCGATATCTGGCTGAGCAGCTGCTCCCCGGAAAGCTTGGCCAGATCTCGCAGACGGAAGCCCAAGTGGGATTCCAAGTGGCTGACGTAGGTGGATGGTGAGCGGATCTGAGAGGCGCAGTCGCTACAGAAGAAAACTGGGTGACCTGAATCCAAGTTTTTCAAGAACTTGGTGCCACCGGTTCTCCTCAGCTGGTACTTGACATTCGCCAACCAGTGGGATATCGTAGTCATTGAGAGGCCAGTGAAACGGGAGATGTGCATTCTCTCCTGCGGGCTCAGGTCCGACATCATGTACTTCCCATCGCTTGTTTGTCTCAGACTGGAAGCAAACTGGGCTTGTAGGATGAGGAGGTGTTGAGGGTTCCAGTTGGACTGGCGGCCTTTACGTTTCTGGGCTGGTGAAACATCCTCTGTCTCCTCCTGTGTGACACCTTCAATATCAGAGCGCTCGGATAGGCTGGTAGGTGTGGAGGCCTTGGAGACGGCCTGACTCTCCGTCAGGTTCCTCAACATGTCAGAGATGTCTGACAGTGCATTTTCTCTCAAAGGGGAGGTGGCCATAAAGGACGCTACTGCAGCTGAGGCTTTGGTCATAGTGACAGTGGAGGAAGGAGAAATTGAAGACGGGGTGGAGATGGTTGAAGAGAGAGCTGCTGAACCCAAAGAACCACTACTGCTGTTTTTGTCAGCATTTTTGCCTTTGGTGAGATCTATGGGTTGGTCGTTGTTTACGTGTTGCTGGTAAAAGTAGCGGTCTAAGTGGTCATTACTGGGCTTTTTGGTCTGTGCTGGTGGGGTGGAAGCAGCCACTGCTGCTTTCTCTGCCAGGCTGTTGCTCATCTTGAACAGCATGCTCATGGGGTCAAGGGAGGGCAGAGCAGGCTTAGCGGCCTTCCCCAGGTGGACGTTCATTACTGACTGCAGCGCGCTGAGAGGGTTGACAAATGGTTGTTCTGGAGGTGGATGATCTGTGATGATAGCTGTACTGCCACACAGGGAGGCAGGCAGTGGGGAAGTCACAGCAGTGGACTCCACTCCATTCTCCACAGACTCTTTTATGGAAATATCTCCATTTGAATCTCTGTGATTGGTTCCACCTCCTTCGCCCACTACCTTTTCCACTCCAGTTGTATTCTCAGGAGTTTTACAGCCTCCTGTTCTATTGTCCTTGGGGGACTCTCCTCGTGCTGAGTCCCCTGCCTCACTGTTGCAGGGTGAGGGTGTGGTACGTCTTAGAGGAGATCCCCTCACAACACTACTGGGGTCTCTCATTTTCTCCTCTACCTTGGCCACTTTCTCTGTCACTTTCTTGACCAGCTCCTCCATGGCATGGAAGTTGTTTTTGGGCAGCGGGGAGGCCTGGCGGCTGGAAGGGGACATCAAAGGCTGGCTCTTTCCAGTAGGGGAAAGGATCTCCCCTCCAGGGAACATGTATTTTAGGGGAGAGCTCTTCCCAGAGTTGCCTAAAGAGAGCTTCATTATGTTTGGGAGCTGGTAGGCAGCATGGATGCTGGGATATCCACCCCAGCTTGGAGCTCCATTCTGTGCCTTGTTGATGGCTGAGGTCACTGTGTTCTCCAAGGACTTCAGGATGTCAAGACCACCTTTTGGACTTTCATCCAGATCCTCCTCAGTCAGATAAGTGTATTTTGAAGAAATATCAAACTTCTCCTCTGCCTCCTCCTCACCTGCTGCTTTTTTCTCCTTGTTGAGATTGTTACCATTGTTGATGGTGGACTCTTTAGTGCATTCCTCTTCCTTCTCCTCCTTTTTTATCTCCACAACCATGGCAGTGGGGGAGATGCTGGTTGGAGGAGGCACTGGTGCAGGTGGAGGGGAAAAGGTTGTGGCGGCCAAGGGAACAGACTGGACCTTTTCTTCCGCCGTTGGATTGGACGTGGGGGCAGGGGTGGGTGACTCTGTAATGGGTTTGCCTTTCTTAATGGCAGAGTTGGTGACTTTAATAAAGTGTCCTGTCACCATCATGTGAGCGGTTAGCTCTTGCAGTGTGTCATGAGAGCTGCCACACTCCATGCATTTGAGGATTTGCGACTTCCTGGATTCAAACTGCCAGGCGTAGCTGGCACCATTCTGGTGTCCATAGCGGTTGTTAGGTGTTATGTAAGGGTTGGTGACCTTCTGGAGTATGTCATTAGAGTCGTTGAGGGAAGTGGGCTTAGGTGTGGTGCCTCCATTTGAGTCAGGCGAGCTAGGGAGGTCTAGGTCTATAGGGGCTCTCTTTCGAGCCGAGGAGATAATCTTAGCTGCCACTGGTGTAACTGGCTCTTTCAGAGGCACTTTCTGGTAGTGTTTCGTCTTGATCATATGGACGCTTAGATCCTGAAGGGATTCAAAGGAGTGCCCACAGTACATGCACTTCAGAACTTTCTGTGCATCCTCCTTCCCCTCCATCTCTAGCAAGGAACGCTTTCTGGGTTTTGACCACCGTTTAGCACCCTCACCATCTGTCTCGTGGTTATCATCGCGGTAGTGGCCTGTCTCATTCATGTGCACCGTGAGCTCCACCAGTGTGTCGTAGGCCGCACTGCAGTCCTTACAGCGGAACTTGCTGGCACCAGTGAATATAGAGCCATACAGCTTGGAGCTCTGCCGGTACAGCTGGACGGTACTAAAGAGGTTGGGTTCTGTAGATGCTGTGGATACAGCCACTGTGGGATGTTGAACCAGGCCCAGTCTGTTTTGGTGGTTCTGTGAGGCCTGCTGGAGGGTTTTAGCCATGGCTGTCTGGTGCCAGTCATAGCCTCCACTTCCACAGCTACTACTACTGCTGCTACTACTGCTGCTGCTGTGACTGCGAGGGGGTTTTTCTGCAGGGGGCTGGCTCAGGTTCAGGTTCAGTGTGGACCAATAGGAATTGGTCAGGAAAGAGGTGTAAATGGCCTTCATCTTCTCCAGGCTGTCAGCCACCGACCCTGTTGGGGCTAATACGGCCTCATCTCCACTTACTGGGGTAGTGGCATTGGCAGCAGCCATCATGACAGAGGAGGAAGACAGGGACAGGGCGTTTGAGGGGACATCCTCCTCATTTTTAAGCGAGGAGCTCTCGAAGTCAGACATTCTGTCACTGGATTCGCTCAGGTGAGACTCACTGTCCAGCTCCTGACCAGAAAAGTCAGCAGGATTAGGGGAGTCGTGGAAGCCAGTGGATCCTGGTCTGTCCTTGAGCAGGAAGTCCTTGTCCTGACATAGGAACTTGGCAGAAGGCTCCTCCCCTTCCTGAGCCGAGTCATCTCCATCCAGGTCCTCATCAAGCATGGCTGCTTCCTTCTCATCTTCAGGGACGTATGCTGCACAGACAGAGACAAGAAGAAAGAAAGAGAGATTTGTTAGAACTATACTGACAGCATACATAATGATGGAGATTCTCAGCACTAGTCCTGTTTCCATACCAAGCAGGGAACTGACAGAAAGATACAGGCATTCACTCATTCTCCATAGGAAACAGAGCAATCATTAGGGATGGGTATCATTTAAAAAAATACAATACCAGTACCAACACCAGTACCCTTAAAGTGATACTGGTACCAATGGAGTACTTCATTCTTTACTTTTTTTTTTTTTTTTTTAAGGTTCTTTTTTATGAAGAACTCTTGCTGTGATTGGCTGTGTCCAAAACCATATAAACAGTCATTTCTGTCTAGATCAGGGTACCAAAAGACAATATTGCTTTACTGGAATGGTGTCTATACTTCTTGGTACTGTGTTATTTCAATCAGTACCTTAAAGATATTAAGTGCCGATACCCAGCCCTTGCAATCATCCATTGACATTCACAGACAAAGTATTTCCTCTCATAAACAGCTGGGGTAATTCTGTTCTTTCCTTTTACATTGACATTGTTTTCAAATTGGAATCAAGTCTCCACCCCCTACCGTTCTCCCTCCACCCCCAGGTCTTTGTTCTGTACTGCAGAAAATCAGAGACAGCCAGGGAGAGAGAGAGAAAAGAGAGAGATGGAGGATGGAAAGAGAAAGATGGAGGGAGGGAGAGGGGAAAAATGTCTCTTCAAACAGAAGTTGCCACCTTATTCTTCTCAAGGGGCAACAGCTTGAAATTAAAACTAAATTTGAAATTAATGAAGCACATTCTGGCGGTGGCATTCGTTTCTGAAGTAATAAATTACTTGTATCAACCTCGGAGACAGCGGTTCCTGTCTGTCAATTAATATGTCTTACGCTTCTTCTGCAGACTCTAATGCATTCCCTAGCAGACACACTCGCCATTTAAATTAAGCATGCATTTTCACTCATTACACTGCTCAGCCCTCGCCTCCTCGTAAATAAAAATGAATGTATGTACGTTTGCCTGCAACAAATCTCTCCCCGCAAAACCCATTTGCTTCAATTACCAAAGATTAGAAAAAGTTTAGAGTTATTATTTACAGTTTAGCTTCGGGGAGTGGGCTTGAGGCTTTCAATTTATATTCAAATCCCTCTAGTTTAAGTATAATACAATGGAAATCATACAGAGAAAATATGTATCAAGACAAATCACAGTCTCGCCTCTTTGTACATCTATGAATGTTTTCTTTTGTTAATAAGTCTATCAAAAGGATAAAACGGCATCAGATGAGAAATGCTGCATGTTCACACTTTGTGATTACGGCTGGATTTCTGAATAACAATTGTAGCACACACACACACACACACACGCAGTAGGCACACGGATACACAAACCTTGTTTTAGCAACTACCATGGCAAAGACGATGAGCGTGTGTGTGGACGTCAGTGGCCTTGTGCCTAGCATTCCTTTCTGCAACAGGCCATCACTCATCTAAGCTGGTATGTAAACACAGAGTAGGCCGGTCAGCGGGATGGGTGTGGCACGGAAGCACATATTCTATCACAATCTACCACTTCAAAGGACGCACAGAGGTTAAATAAATGAAGAAACAAAACATAAAATTGTGTAATCTATGGTGGAAACGCACAGTAAAATTTCTGATTAACCCTCAACTGGTGTCTGTATTCTGGAGGATAGGGTCATTTGACAGGAGCATTTAGTGGGTGAACTTTATACCACTGAAGGGGAGATGGGTCAGCTACTCAGGTCATGTGACCTCATGCCAAATATTCAAAACCATGCTCATCATTTGTATCAAATATTCAAAATGGAATGGAAGGTAGACAAAAACACGAACCAAGATTTAGGTATTGTTATTTTTCATGTTTGTTTGAGTTTTGGGCGATTTTGTTTTACATTTTCACGACTTTGATTGTCAGACGTTGCATGTCTGTATCCAGGAGGATACATCGCCCAAATAAGGAATGAAACAGGGACAATCACTCATTGATCAACATATGTTTTGAGGCCGATGCTTAACAGATAATCAATAATATAAAGGTGTGAAATATTGATTACTTTTTATTTTACTTGTAAATGTGTCCTTTTGATTAATTCACCAGCATACCCAGAGTTTACATGGTCACTGGTCAAAATGCTCATAACCTTTTCCTGTTTCCTCAGCTTCCATTGCCTATAAGATCATGTTAGTGTAGAGGAACTATAGAGGAGATGGTTATATAAAAACAGGAATATGATGTTTTGTTTAGAAATATTAATAGTATGTTATTCATTCAAAGATGAGATTTGTTTCCACGGTTCAAAACATGTGAATAACTACTGTTCAGTTTTCCACTTTCTAAAACTTTTTATACAAAACATGAAACAAAGTAACTATTATTTATTTATAAAATGTTTGTTAAAAGCGTTAAAAGTTGCCACATGTACTATTTAAAAAAATGGGAAAATGTTAAATTTATGAAAAGAATCTTGGGAGATACAGAGGGCAAACTGTAAACTAAAGGTCACATTTTAAAAGAGGAAAAATCAAGAAATTGTGTTATTTTAGCCGAGATACATTTAAAAATAGCAATTCATGAATTTTCCAAAATATTGATTCAATATTGCAACAAGATTGAAAACAAAACTCCACACATCATGCCTAGAGTTTTGCGAAAAAGAAAACGCTTACAGCCATATCATATAACAAACTTCCATCTCTAACTGAACACTGAAAGTTGTGTGTCTATGTGTGTGTGTGTGTGTGTGTGTGTGTGTGTGTGTGTGTGTGTGTCTTTTCC
>JAJHUR010091801.1:0-20249 GCA_027495735.1 Lutjanus campechanus | reverse complement strand
TGGATGAACTCTTGTGAACTCTCTGTTTTGCTAACGTTAAAGTATGCAGCATCAAAACAACAAAGCAATTTAACTGAACATCTAATGGCTAATTTATTATCCTTAGCTAATATGAATGTTATCTCTTCAGTTGTTTCTATTTTATCATTTTAGAGCAGCGATGGTGGATACTGTTACTGCTGGGCTGACTGGTGCTTTCTGCAGTATGTGATCTTGGCATTCACTTGGTGTTACAGCTGTAGATATGATGGATGACTGTGCTAACTATGCTGTTTTGTGCATGGCCAACTTTGTTTTTTGTCTAAAAACGCAGATGTTGAAGACCGATTTATTTAAAAAATATATATATTTGAGCCCTTATGTCCATAACAATTTTCAACATAATATGACACCTTTGAATGAAGACAAAGAAGACGATTCACACTTATTTTAGAGCTCAGAGAAAGACATGAACTCACTTCTGTCAAATCGCTGGTTGATTACAATCAGGCCTTTCTATCTGCCTGCCATCTGATACCATTATCTCACATACTGTAATGGAGGAAGTCTGCTCTATCCAGTTTTACCCTTACTGTCTCCCATTCTTCAGTTTAAACTTCTGACGATGTAAAAGATAGATAAAGGTCATAAATAAAGACACGCTGCAGTCATAACGTCTCTCCTCGCTCGCGAGTTTTGACTCATGGTTGGTATATTTTGACCACAGTTGGCTTAAAAGAACACAAGCAGTAATTTGTTCCAGTTTGCCAGTAGTGCATCCCTGCCAGGAGAGAGGAGGAGAGGAAAATGCTTTCATTATTAAACAAGGCCCTCCGGCAACGAACATCTGTATCGTTAGCGGTAATTAACAATGCACTTTCCTTCAGGATAAACAGTTTAATAAAGAAAGAGAAAGCAGCTGAGTTGGAGGCTCTTGTCAGAGGTTGAGTGGTCGGAGCAGATTTACAACAAGTCTTCCTTTAAAGCTCGAACGAGAAAAACTGATGGATAGGGCTCGTGTTTTTATATGCGCAGTATTCCCTGAATCCACGTCTCACGTGAAACTTTCATGCAGCTGTCACTCTGAGTGGTATCGCAGAGTCAGAGCAAATTGAACATTCATCCTGAGGGAATATAAATATCACATTAAAGAATCGGATCCCTTTTTATTAAGAATATGTACACTGCCAGCTGACAAAGGCATCAATCCTCCCCTGATGGACCTGGGCTCCTGGATTTATGATTTAAAAATGAGCTTTTATATGAAACTCGGCAGTCAGGTGTTTCCCCTGAAACCGCCCGCTGAGTTTTGACATGACAGAGAAAATAAGAGCCAACCAGCTTTGCTTTTACAATCTGCTTTTTTCTTCCCCCTTTCATTACGTCCTCCGTCTCATATGGTTTGTGACATGTTTGCCTTTAATTCTTTGATGCTTGATCTTGAAGAAGTAGGACTTTGATTTGACGGCATTTCACAACTGATACAGCGAGCTCATTGGCTGAGCTTTGATCAGAGGTTAAATGTTCTGTCAGGCTCCACACCTTCACCTTGTCTTGTCCTTGTACAGAAATAATTACACCCGTCTGCCCCGGTTTCTCATGATAGAGCGTTCCAATCCATCACCTGGATTATCTTTGAACGCTGATCACATCTTCAAATAATGAAACTGAGATCCATCGGTAAATTAATGTGTCACATCACTCAGATGTGATGAGGCTCATCTTTGCCCTGTTGGAGGAATAACTGTCCATTTCCTGTCCGTCTCTCCAGACTTGTTGGCAACCTGACCTTTCCAGCTGAAGTAGGTGACCAAGCCGCTGTTATTACTCTCTTCATTTCAGTGAATTCATTTCAATTATATTGAAATGATTATTTATTATACATAACTCTTTTTGATGTATTATTTATTGATCATACACAATGGTGTCCATTTAGCAGATGCAGCAGCTGGATGTTGTTGGAGGCAAGCATTTGGGCAGGGACGTTTCCAGAGGGGGGATGTGTAGGGGCACTGGCCATCCCTGAAATCTGATTGGCCAGCTCATTATCCCCAAATATGATTGTCTATCTGTCCAGTGAGACAGAAACACAATTCATTGAGTCTTAATTAAGGAGTCTCACAGATGGAAAATAGAGATAGAAAAGAGGTACAAATTATTTTTGAGGATTTAAGGAATGAAGTATGGAAGCTTTATGTAACATTTTGTCTGGTGCCACTCTGTTGTGTTGTGATTGGCAGGACTATCTTTTTAAATACAGTAAAGTAGATATGAGAAATGGTAAATTAATGTTATTGCAACATGTGCACACATGCATTATGCCACTGCTGCATAAGTCAATGCCCCACTTAGGCTAAAAAGTCTGAACACGCCCCTACATCTGCATCTTTCTCATTGAAGACGGCAAACAATCTGATTCAATGCAATTTATTTTATCCACTATAAGTCCAAAAATCTGCAAGATCTGTCAGCCTATTGGCTGCAGCGGAAGCAAGCTGTTTACAGAACATGATCATATTAGTTGATGAGGCAAACTTGTAAGCAAACAGTGGCCTATTGACACAACCAGCAGATGTGGAGCAACATTTTCATTTACTTCGAGTTTACTTGGAGTTGTGTTTGTGCCTGAGTGTAAGCCCAATATTCATTCTTTTTTAACATCTGAGGTAAATATCTGGTTCTTTAGCTGCTGAAGGCCAAACTATGTTTACCAGTTAGTTACCTCTGCCAAGGAGGTTATGTATTTGGTTTTGTTTGTTCGTCTGTCTGCAGGACTTTTCTTTTCATTAAACTCGGTGGACAGGTGTAGCAAGGGCCGAATCATGGGGCAGATATACTAATAATTTAACAATGCAAAATAGGTCAAGTGTAACAGGAGTGTTTATGGCAAAATGAACTGAATTTGTTGTGCATGAAACCTGTTGTAATTAAAGTTAATGTTGTGCCGTGACTACAAGTGCAACAAAAACAGCTAGCATCAATAATTCAGCAGGTATGTACGAAATAAGCAACTTAACTAAATTATTCTTACTGTTTTTTCAAGTAGATGTGACCAAAATAAGTTTATTTAAAAGTTTTTGTGGGCTTGGATAATTTGTAAATGATTGGACTGTTAGCCTTGGTCTGCACACTCAAGTGCCCTTCTAGTTGCTAACAGGGTCTCACTGCTATTTGATGCTCTGTAGGTTTTTAGACTTTTTGTGTTCAATAGAGCTGAAAACATAGCTAAAAGGACCGTGAAGGTGAACCAAACAGTAAATATTTCAGGCCTTAAACCCAAATAATGATCAAAAAAGATGCTAAAACGCTCTGTAGAACTGAAAGGCGCAGAGTCGGGTATTAATTATCTGTGTATTCATCACTACGAGCAATCACTTTCACATGTGTTAATGTTAATCATAAAAGCTTTAAACCAATAATAAAATAATTAAAACATATCAAATAGTAATAATCTGCACAGTCTGTTGATCAAATGTACATGTTTCTAGGTTTTAGTTTATGTTTGAAAGCCTGGTGGTTAAGTATTTTTAATACTGAAGGCTGAATGTAATGTTTTTGCTGCAGGGATGTTGAGGAGATGAAAGCCTGAGCTGTTGACCTTGTGTGACCATTAGGGGCTCGTAGCGGAGCCTACTTACAGTAAGTTCTGCATGGTGAGCGGGGATCGATAAAGAAAAATGCAGTCTTTATAATCCTCTCTCCTCCAAACAGTGACCTTTTGTGAATCATCTGACATTTTTAATTTTACTGCTGGTTTTTAACAAGAACTGTTGTCTGGCGAAGGAAAATATCCAAATAAAACCCAAGATGTCAAGGTGTCTCTTTAAACATGACATCACCTTTTCTCCAGCCTGAAGTGTTTATTTCATTTATCCATGGAAACAGGATCAAAGTTAACATTCATGCACCGCACTAGGTTTTGTTTTGGACTCTGATTTCTGGGTATTCCCTGTTTTATGTGTTTGTCAATGGAAGCATGGCTGCATGCAGGTCTCACGCATGTAGAAACAGGTTAGCAAACACCGCTGCCACGGCAGGAGAACCTGATTTGTGTTTCATGGATTCAGGTGAAATTATGCATGCCAGTTCTGGCACTTTGAACATGTTTGAGCAATTTTCATTTTTCTCAGGGAGTTGTGATTACATCCATATCTGGTGACATCTGGAGTGTGATGAGGAAAAAAATCCCTTGTTTGTATGCTCAGATATCTGTTCAGAGTATTGGACAGGTGTTTCCAGGGAACAGGCCTGTTCTCCTTATTGGCCACACTATGCACACACACGTAAGTCCCTGATGGTTGTCCTCAGGCCTGGTAGATCTCACATAGAGCAGACAGTAATGAGAAAAAGGATAACTGTGTTCCATCAACAGCTGAGCCCTGCAGCTCCTGTCAGCATTAAATGCACATATATAGCCGCTGGCCATGCAGTTGCTAAGGAAGTGTTGGTATCCAAGCAGGAGTTGGCAGGGAAACATCCCCAAAGTTGATTCAAGAGATTGGATGCCGCTGGAGTTGATTTCAAGCTGCATCCATATTTCATTTATGTATACTAGTTCTCTGAAGGGAAGGAGGGAAATTACCTGGGCATCTGTAAAAAGGCTGCAGCGTAAAGTGCAGCACATCCAAAATAAACTCTGGGAACATCATTATCGGCTCGTGGACATAAAAAAACAACGTTAGTGGCGGGATAGGACAGTAGCAAGAGTTATGGCTCTGAAAGCCCCCAGCTCAAACTGTATTAACAGGCCTACACATTAATCGTGGTGGTGAGAGGGGTTTCCAACGGGCCTGAGGCAGAAAAAAAAAAAAAAACAGTGACCACCATGACAGTGCTGTTTCCACACCTGGTTACTGCTTTCTAGTTAAAAGCTCTTGAAACCAGACACCCAGGCCTCTGCAGACGTGCCACCACAGTACACTGTAAAACACCATACAGCAATACTTAAGGCATGAACTCCTCTGACTTTAAGTCTTATAATTTAAAGGAGCAATTAGCAAGAATTTTAGTTTAAAACATTGAAAAAATAATGAAAAATATCAACAGAATGTGAAGGACAGTGTCCACCTTGTGTCAAAGATATCTATGTACTGTATTGCAGAGAAATCTAAAGTTAGCATGCCAAATCTCCTGAAGCCGCTGTGTCGTTTGTCGTCCCCAGAATCAGAGCGCTGGATGGAGTTGCTGTAAATCACCTCTGCACTGTATTCTCTGTTGCTCACCTGCCTGTCTCCAGTTCTGTTGCTCATTCGGGCACTGCCCCCTGCCAGCATTTTCTGCTCTTACATTTTGCATCTTCAAAAATGAGCTGGGTTTCCATTAAACTCATCAAATTAAGTTTCTAAAGAGACGTGATCAGCATATTAGCAGACTTTAATCCCAGAAGCAGACAGAAATTTCTTCTTTAACAATGGTGTGAATGAGATTTGTTAACTCAGCAATAAGGTGTGCCTCCAGGCTCTACTTTAGGACCACTTCTGTTTTCTGTTTCTATTCTTCTTTTGTCTTATTTAAAATGTTTTACACTCTTAGCCCAGAACATAAAATTTTTCGTGATCGTTTAAGACAACCATTCTATTCTGAGGTTGTAATTTTTTTTTTAATTGAGTCAGTTGTTTTATTTTTTATTTTCTTTGGTAGGGATATGTGCGTTTTTTTTGTGTGTGTGTCTTTCCTGTTTGTTCTTGTGAGTGTAAATTTCAGGCCCCCCTTGAAAACAAAATCATCTCAGGGGTTTATCCTGATATAAATCTCGTTATACAGATGCTTATATCTTTTCATTTGAAGAAAACATACAGTACACGATGGAGACTTAAATTATGTCATAGCTGTTTCCTTTAATAATAAAAAAACTTCAGTCCCTAACCCCCACACACTTCTAAGTTAACAAAAGCAGTGAAAGCAGCCTCACATGCTGTCTTTATTCTGATACAGAAGTGTCTCAACATCCAAAGCTGCGAGGACTTTGAGGCAAATGAAGAACAGACCGTTCCTACTGAGAGTATGTGAGTAGAAAGGAAATGTATGTCAGTGTGACAAAAGAAATGTTGACTGAACTGACTGGAGATTTCTTTAGAGGTAAAAATCACTGATTTGAATCATTTTGTTCAGTTCAATGCAAAGATTCTTACCCACTGACTTTGTAGGTCGTTCACTTTTTTCTCTGCAAAGTCATTGCATTATCAAATGCACTTTACTACGTATGTCTGTGAACGTATCACTGTCAATATGGCCGTAGCATCGAGCACCGATTCTGACTGTCTTCAGTTCAGTGATTTGTTCTGCAAATACAAAACAAAATCAACACATACCCATTCTGGACAGGCAACATTATGTTCCCTGATTCTGACATTACTAAAACTTTTTTTTTTTGAGAAGGTCCCAAAAAGTCTTACATTAAATTTTACTTGTTCAAACCTGCAGAGGCCCTTTCATTTATACAAGTTTTGCTAGCATTGGTTATTGGCTGTATAAACAAACCTAGAAAACTTACCTTACTTACTCCAGAACATTTGTCTTTATTAATGTTTGTTCTTTCCTGGTGAAGAGATGTTTATTCAGATAGCAGTAAAATCAGATCGTGTATTGGTTTTCCACAGAGTGGTTATTGTGGTTGCCAGTCACATGGCAAGCTGCAGCTGCCAGCTGAAAAAGTTGAATCATCATCAGCTCCAACGGCATTATAATGGAAACAATTTAGGCAGCAAGTAAAACTACATGCTGTCTGAAAGCACATTTAGATTAATAGATCAGCAGCCTATTTTCAAAAGAGTTGTCACATTATGATTGTTACTGCCGTCTTTGAGTAAACTTTTATCCAGAATGTAATGTACCTTTTTAATTCTTTGTAACAGCTGAATTAAAAATAGTGGCTTCAGTCACCAGAGAGGGGTAAGTGAAGTTTCATATCTGTTGATATTGCTAACTATTGATCATGTAGGTACTGACTGATGATAGGTTGTGTACTCCAAAGGGTGGAAGCGCTGTTACATTACTGGTGCACTGTTTTTAAAAAGGGCAGCGACTTTCAAAAACACTTGGCAGGTGATTAATCTGTCTATCATGTCTAAAACAGGCTAACTTCAACCAATCGGATCAACCAGCTGAGCCAGTTGAGAGGAGTGAAAACATCTTTTATGTAACTGATGCTATTGTAGTATTTATATTAACCTCTTCAGGAGCCGCCATTCCACGTCCATGGACGTGTCTCTCTGTCGTCACACCTAAAACCACGCCTGCAGCTGCCAGTAGTCCCTCCTTGAATGCTGATTGGCTGCACCGCTTTTGGTGCAGACACAAACGGATAACTTGAGGCCTGGCAAGATGGAATCTGTTGTGATCTTGCAAATCCAGCTGCCTCGCAAGGTAACAGTTCACACAATCCATCATCCGCCCATTCATCCATCCTGTTTGCTGTTTCTCACATGTCGATGGTGCAAAACCTGTTAAATGACTGGCTGTTTGTGTGTCACTCGTAGCACCTAGGGATATGGTGGGCTGTGTATGAGTCAGGGTGGGAGCACACGTGGGGTTTATCTGTTGAATGATTGGCTGTTCGCGTGTCACTTGTGGCACGCTCCATTATCAAGAGATATGACAGGCTGTTTATGAGGCATATTTATTATGTTCTTTCATTGTGGTTTGCATTTAATGTGTTTAGGTGGAACTATCGCACATTTTATTGAACTAATTTTTTTAGTGCTATTGATGGTGCGTCTATTGCCGATACATATTCCTATCATTTAATTGCCCAGGCCTCGCTCCACTGCAAAAGCCACTGATTTGTTCAGTAATAAAGGTGATTCTGTATCGTCAGTTCAGTGTGAAGATTTGTAGTTATGATTCTCTTAGGTTTAACCAGCTTACAATGTTTTACAGTGCACCAGCCCACAGCGCCTCAGTCCACAAATCATAATTCATTTTTAAAAATCTTTTATATCCCACAGTTCCACCACCTTCCAAGACTCCCAGACCAGAAAATGTGTCTGGGCTGGACCAGCAACCACAGAGCTCCATACTTTCTGCTGCTGCACACAACCACAACCCCTTGACAGAAGAAGTGGCTCAGACCTGTTTGACTTAAACTTAACAGTGATGTCTTGTCAAAACACGTGCAAAGTGCGCGGCACGCCTACCTACAGCAACTGAGCGAATAAAAGCAATAAATCTACCATCGTTAAAAACGTATGCTTCATCTGAAGTAAACAAAATCCCCAAATGAAACTGAAGAGAGAGAAATTTCTGTGCGACAGACAAATGGATCCTTCCCTCTCTGTGAATCAGATTTCCAGAAGAGGAGGAGGAGGAGGAGGAGGAAGAGGAGGAGGAGATGCAGCGGTGGCTCCCCTGGCCTACTTTCCTCCATTCACCAGCCAGTTCATCCTCCTGGGAACACTGGAGGTACAGTATATGGAGGGAGTTCAGCCACGCTTGGCCTGTCACTGCAAGACAGCAAAGAAATGGCTGCACTTAAGGGGGTGGTGGGGTGGGGGAGTCAGTCAGCGCACTTACTGTACATAAAGAGGCAACAAGGGCAAAAAATGGTCCAGTCATTCCTTGTTCCCATCTTTACACTCTCCATTTACTCTCGCTCCACACTCTTAGAAATAAAGGTTCCAAAAGGGTTCATCCTTAAAGGCTGACGTTCTACCTAGAGCCATATGTTTCTGAAGAACCCTTTTTTGGAGAAAGGGTTTGTCAATGGACTGTTCCATTAAGGGCCTTTTTTTTAATCTAAAGAACCCTTTTTAGAGGAAAAGAGTTCTTCAAGGATTGTTGAAATCCTCTTTCATCAAGGGTTTTTTGTACTATAATATAAAAGTGTTTGTGAGTGTGTTCTAGATAACCCGGGACTCTCAAGTGTAGGTAGAACCACCTTGGTTAATTCTAGATAAAACTCTTGGAATATAAAACTTCTCTCTGTGGATGCTCTTCAGTGTGTTCTAGATAAAACCCTTGGAAATGGAAAATGGTTCTCTGTAGATCCAGCACCTTTAGATGATGGAAAGATTCTGGATAGAACCTCCATAGAAGGTTCTGGGTGGAAGCATTACACCGTAGAAGAGTTCTCTGTAGAACCTCTCATAGAGGGTTCAGGGTGAAACCTTTCACAGATGGTTCTGAGCATAACCCTTTATGTTGGGTTCTAGGTAGAACTCTTTGAAAGGGTTTCAAGTGGAACCGTTCCACAATGAAACCAAAAAGACCCCTTCATGGTTCTAGTTAGCATCTTTATTTCTCAGAGTATGCACCCTGTGTGCTTAGTGTGTGTTTCTCACCGGCTCAGGCGCAGCAGATGTTTGTGTTGTGTGAATTCCTGAAAGAAGAGAAATATCAGGGCAGATTGACACATAACTTTACGCTCTTTCCCTCCCACTCTGCCTCCCTCACGCTCTCTTTCTTGTATCCTCAGGCTCCTGTCACTGCCTGAGCTACAGCAGGTAGACATCCGTAATTATTAAGGTGGAGGAAAGGCTCACACTCGATGCCTACAGGTGTTTTTTTTTTTCCTTAATGCACAGGAATGCACACAGAAACACAGACAGTGTACAAATGAAACACAATACACAAGTATAAAAATACTTATAAAAGCTTTCTAATTTCAGATTCAGCGTGCTAATACTCCGATTTTCTTCTTTACGCCTCTTCCTCTTCGGATTTGTCCAATTACAGCTCTAAACAGCGTTGGGGGCTTGTTGCTAGGTTACACATCCAGGTAACACACACCACTATCACAGGAGTTGTTAAGATGAAGGTGTTTCCAAATAAAGATGATTCATTACCAGCTTTATTTCCAGCTTAAAGAGTGAAACTGTTGTCTCTATTGTCACCTCTTCTCCATCAGCTATGTGACAGACACAGACAGCCTCGCTGAGCCAGATGGAGATGCATGAATTCACAGATGATTTCATGTGAAAGCACACTGATTTTGAATGGTGTCACGGACAAATTCTTGCAGGGGGAAAAAAAAATATTTGCCACTTGCCTCATGAGGATGGTTTCTGGTTAAATATCTGGGTTAAGGAAAAGGTTCGCCTCAAGACAATTACATGTTGAAGTGAAATTCTGGAAAATCAGATTATGACTAAGACAATAAAATGGAAATTAAGCCTGCAAGCCTGAATGTGTTTGTGTGTGGTTTCCCCTAAAGGGCATCCAGGAGATGAGTCTTGCCCGTCTACACGCCGTCTCACAGTTTGATCCCGGTCCCGGAGTCACAGAGGGGGCAGGAAGCCGTGAGGCATGGCACGTTTCCTCTGGGAGCTGGCTGATGCCCCCTGACAGATTGAGGCTGCAAAGATGTGTTCAACGTCTTTGTGGGCGCATCTGTGTTTATGTATCTGTGTGTCTCAGGGATGTTACATTTATCAGAATAATGGGAGGTAAACTGCACAGTTGGAGGAAAGACTTCCATGGCTTTGTTTGTTTGTTCATACAAATTAAATTAAAAAAAAAACTAAAATAAATGAAACATAAAAGCAATCATCAGCGCTTCATGGCTCATCCTCCTGCTGTGATTTCCGCCCTATTTCTTTTTTCCTTAAGTTGGCAGATAACTTTTTAATTGCCCACAGAATTTTTGCATTTAATTTAAAATGAACAGTTTAACGTAAAACTGTAATAAAGACGAGTTATTGGCTACAGGGGGTAGTAAGTTGGAAGTATTTCTTGCCATACAGCGACTGGACATAGTGACTTCAAGTCTTGTTGATGTCAAGGTGAGGTTGCCGGGCAACCAGTGGCCAAGAAATAACAGCATCTGGCTGATTATTTCCCAGTAATATGGTGTGTTCCATTTGAACTGAGATTTCTGAGTTCCCAGTCAGATATTTCAACTGAAGTTGGATTTCCTCACCAACCCTGACCTCAAGATCAAAGATGGCTGGCCATGCATCAACAGTAGTGAACGCTGTAGTAATATACTGTTAATTAAGACTTTTGTCTTTTGTGTCTCATTAACTCAGTCGTATCCACGCTACTGACCAACAAAGGCTTTCCTGGAGTGTCCAGCTTGGATATCCGAATGCAGTGTGGCATCATTCCCAGCTCCGACTTCGGACGTCCAAAGTAAATGAAAAGCAGCAATAGTTCCAGAATGTACCACCCTGTAAAACCAAATATTATTTTTAAATTTCTGTTGGTGCATGAATTAAACAAACTGGCTATATCATAGAGAGCACTGGGCTAAGCTAATAGCCTCCTGGCTATGTACCTAACACTAGAACTGAAACAATCAGTTGATTGACAGACAATTAATTAACTATTTTGATAATAAATCAATAATTCAAGCATTTTTTTCAAGCAAAAATGCAAAACAATCTCTAGTTTTGGCTTCTCCAGTGTAGGGATTTGCTGCTTTCACTGTTCTTTATCATTGTGAATTGTTTATATTGAGTATTCTGTGGTTATTTAGACAAAAGAATCACTCTGGGCAGTGATCTGGGAAATTGTGACCATTTTTTCACCTTTTTGTGACATTTTATAAACTAAATAATGAATTGAATAATGGGGAAAATAGTCAGAGGATGTAAATAATTGTTTGTTGCAGCTTTACTTGACACACAGACAAGAAAACAACGCAAGAAAACAAATCAGCAAATGTACCCAAACGACAAACTATTCTCTTACACCACACACACATATGCATGTCAGAGTAAATTGAAAAGAAGCTGCGCAGTTGCAACAGGAAAATAGCTTTAATGCCATTTTAAAGCTGCACATCAACCACATTTCAACATGTGAAGAGACAGTTTTATCTCTGCGCACCAAACACAGAACTGAATGGTAAAATTACATCCCATGTTTAATATTTACATATTAGAAAAACATTTCAAGACAAAAGGATCCAGAATCATATTACCCCCCAAAAAAAAGCAATATTAAATTTACTTCTATGCTGTTGCCGGGGAAATTCCTTAAGACAACATCCCCTGTGTGCATCTGTGTGTGCGTACGTGTGTGTGTGCACAACAATAAGGCCTACTTTGTGAGAGCTTGTGAAGCATGTCCACAGCCTGTTTAATGAGATAGCATGTGGTATGATGCTATGTGTGTGAAATTGAAGCGCGGGCTGTGTAAATTGAATTAAATGGGTTTGTGTGCGATAAGAATGCGCATGTGAGGAACGGCCTGTAAGCTAGCATAGTCCGCCTATCTGTGTGTGTGTGTGTGTGTGTGTGTGTGTGTGTGTGTGTGTGTGTGTGAGATTAACATGGACACAAGAGTAAATTTTATTGCCAGCAGCTTGAATGTAGGAGGAACAAGTAGACGGTACACCGAATCATGCCAGAATAAAATAGGTTTCAAATGATTTTTTGCACATGTAATGAACACAGCGTGCAATCCAAGTTCCCCAAGGTTTAACATCCACATGGCTTTATTGGAAGCTTTCACTGAAATAAATAGTTAGTTCAACTTGTTCCCTGCAGCAGCAAAACGTTCCATCACCTCGACTGACTCACCTCAAATGTCATTAATTAGAGTTTGGAGAGGAAAGGCATCCCTTTCCTTTTCTTTTGTACCACTCGCCGCTCTCATATTCTCTCTTTGAACCTTAAGTTTAAGATCTGAGTCACTTTAAAACTCGGATTCCTGCAAAGTGACTTAGACCATCACAGAAGAGGTTAAAACCTGAGACAATAAGCTGATCTGCAGAGGTAAAAAGTACACAGATTCTTTACACGTGCAGATGTGCACAAAAAAGAAAAGAATTCGGTAAAAACAGAAGTACTAATTCAACTTCTTTACTCAAGTAAAAGTGAAAAAGTACAGAATCTGATGTGTACTCAAAATATAAAAGTAAAAAGTGAAGGAGTTATTTTTGTTACGCCATCGTTTTTCCTCCTGGCACATCTTTTACATAGTTTTTTTGTATTGTTACATCTTTTTCTTCTTGTTACGTCTTTTGTATCTTTTTATGTCTTTGTCATCTTGTTACATCTTTTTTATCTGTTACATCTTTTTCGTCAAGTTTTTCATCTTCCATCTTATGTCATTGTTTTTCATCCTGTTTCATCTTTTCTCTTGCTACATCATTTTTCATCTATTACATAATTTACACCTTGGTCCATGTTACATATGTCGTGCATGATATGCACTGATGGATACACAAAACAATTGTCTTTTCTGTGTTATTGTAAAATAAAATAACTGATAATTCCCCTAAAATACATTAAAATGAATGCAGAAAGTACAGATGTCTTACAAAGTAGGCAGTAAAAGCATAAAGTTGGGAGAAAAATGAAAGTGCAAGTAATGCACAGATACCTAAAAACTCTACTTAACTACAGTAACAAAGTATTTGTACTTTATTTATTACTGTTGAGGTTGGAGCTGTATATTAACTGGTGTACTACATCCCCAGGGCCACAGATCACTGCATTTGTTGATCAATCACTGATTAGCTAAACAAATAATGACTGACCTGAGCTGTGTCAGGGCCTGAAGAGAGGACGTCTCCCCAACACTGGTGATCCATGTGAGCGCTCAAAGACGGCAGGGGGAGGAGGCGGTTCAGTGATTCACCTCAGCCTTTTTTTACTCTCCGAGCCCTCTGAAAATACCCAAGGAGCCAAAAAGAAAATACCTCACAGCTGTTCTCTGAGCAGCCAAGCCATTCTTGTGATACTTTTCATACACGGGCGGCGGAGGCCCCCGCGTCTGAACCGAGCTCCTGACGAGCCGCCGAATCCAACCTTTCCACAAACTAATCTCTGCCTTGTTTTAAACTTCAATTTTAAGCTTGTCGTTTATTCTTGACTTTAAAAAAAAAAAAGCTCTTAAAATTGCAGAATTCCTGAGGGCCAATAAGGAAGGGATCAGGAGAAAACACAAGGAGGCTGGGGGTTGGAAGTATCACGTATGCCACTGGGAATGTCAGTGTCACGACCTTAGAGGAGAAGGCAAAAAGATCAGTCTCTGGAGCGCTTATCTTGCTCTCCATCTGTAGTAGATTTTGTGACACGAGGAGCACAGAGGGATAGAAAACACTTCAGGTCCCCCTCTCACCCCCTCCCAACCCGAAACAAAAGCACTCCTCTTGTTTTCTAGCTGTGAGAGAGGCACACAGCATGAATAATTAACAAGGGACAAACAATAACTATCAGCTGCCTATCCCTATCTGAGCGTTGTCACTTATCTGTTGCTGGAATCAAAAACCGTGTTGAGCTCGTTTCTCAAGACAGCAATACTCATTACTCTCACAAAGATAATATCCCTCAGGATACTCACTAGATGCAGTAATTTGTTGTAGTCTGTGTTGTAAAACTTTTTCATTACTTTCCCCACACAAGTGAAGCTGTGTCTCATCTCATCCATCTGATTAAAATGTTGACTTCCACAAAGTCTGTGCAAAAAGACCATCAGGATAAACATAATGATGTGCGTGTTTATTTTGCAACATAAGTCCTGTAATTTCAAGCAAACAGCACTTCCCCACTGAGACAACAAACTTTAGAGGGAAAATATGAGCCACGTGAAAAAATATTTGAGCTAGTTATCTGACATTTAACCAAGAAAAAAGTCTGAATTCAAATAAAAATTCTGCTTGGTTAGTTTTTATTCTGCAACTCATATAAGAATTCTAAGATTAAAGAATTAAAAGATGTTTTTCCAACACTCAGCATCGTGACATCAAAGCAGTTGTTTTGGGAATAAGTGTATTCGGCTCGTGGTCTAGAGTTAGATGAGAGTTAGATCTCATATGAATCTGCTAAATGTACAGCCAGCAGCATGTTAGCTTAGCCTAGCACAAAGACTGGAAACAGGGGGCAGTGTTTCTCCCGCTGCCCCTGCCTACGAGTTCCTGCTCAGCCAGCAGATCTTACATTGTGATGGCGTCACTGATTTCTAAGTCACTTTTCTCAGCTGTACGGTAGTTTTACAAATACAGGCTACAACCTCCACAGATCCAAAAAAATCACCATTGACAGTCAACTTTTATAATGGTTGCTTCTGGAGTAAATGTTTTTTGGGAATTTTTCGCTGCAATACTGCAAGTGGCCACTGGGCAAAATTGGAAATGGTTAGGACTGAGCAGCAACACCCAGTCCAGGTCTTATTATACATCCATGGTGCCTACCAGCCTCTAAAACTCTCTAACTAGCAAGTTACTGTATCTCCTTTGTTTAATCTACACAAGAAAAGGAAAGGGTTGTGTATCAGGACAAGTTTTTACTTAGGTGCAATAACTTCAACCTCACGAGTAACGACAAGACTTAAGGAAGTTGCTGCTACTGACCAAGAAACAGCACGGATGTATAAAAAGAAATAGTCACGCACATATTATTTAGTATCTTCCCAAAATGTTGTACAAATTTAATTCGAAAAAACATTTTATGGATCAATTTGTAGGAGTTAGTGGCCTCTAGTGGCGAGCTTGAAGGCCGCAAACACCTCACCTCACTCTTGTCCTCCAGGTTTGTAGGTGGACCTGCAATGGCAGCGAAACTTGCGAAAAAGGACCTGGAAGACCTGCATCTTCTGTTGATGTAACGGCTCATTCTACAGTACACTAAAGAAACATTTTTAAAAATATATTATATTCAATTTCTGTCATATTCTGCCAATAGATCCCTGCAAATCTGGACCTTTAATATGACCCCCAAAGTGAGGGGGGGGGGGGTAAATTAACTTCTGTTCAAAGGAATTAGTTGCACCTATTTTTGACAGGTGCTTCTGGTAAAAAATACATAATTTCTGTTGCACCGAGTTTGTGTTTCCCTCTCCCACAACAACAACAACACAGGAGGGACAATAGTGGAGGTAAACTGGAGGCGTGTGTGTGTGTCGGAGTCAGTCTCCGCCCTCCGGAGCAGAGTAGAGCAGAGCAGCCTGCTGGATGAGCCGCTCAGCTTTCAGCGACTTCACCAAACTGTTTGCATACCAACCTCCCTTCAACACTGCATGCTGCCCAAACTGGGATCGCACATCTCGGAGCTGGATTTTACTCGCCGGACGGTGTCGGGCACACTTCGCCTCCGTGGACATCCCAGCTGATCGGCTTTCTTTATTATTGTTTTATTTGAACTGCTGTTACCTCCAGCAGTCCCAGGCTCTTTTAAATCGGCTGTTTTAGTGACATTTTCGCAGGGAAACAGCTTGTCACAGCCTGAGGTTTCGGCACTGAGCTGCGCTTTGAGGTAAGAAACACGTCGCTGCTCAATGAAAGTGTCTTTAACTTAAATATGTGTTGAAATTGAAGCGAAATGATGAATCCCCTCGCTTGTTTTGTGATTGAACGGGCTCATTATTTACAACAGCGTGTCCAACGGGCGATGTTACGCGCAGGGCTTGATTTCTGCTCACTTTGTTGCTGCAAGTTACATTTTGTCCTCTTGTGAGCCGCAGAAGCCAAATAAACACATTAAAAGATCATTTAAATGGAGAAGAAACATCATCCTAATTGTTTAAGTCGTTTATTTGGCTGTTACACCATGCAGACTTTGAGTTAACCTCAGGTCAGGTCCGTGTTTTTTCTCACATCCTCTTGCACCAACACTAAAAAACCCTCTAGTGAGGATCAGTGTGTGAAATGTAGTTTGATATGCAGCAGTGTACAAATAATAGTGGGTTATAATAACATGAGAAACCTGACATCAGGGGATGTGTGTCAGTCTCCAAGCTGGCATCCTTCCCACGGGGGTGCTGGCATAGCCAAGGAGGAGGAGGAGGCTGTCTGCAGAGATGTATGGGGTCACCAGATGAATGTCTCTGACGGCGCTACCTTTGCTGTAGGGCAGGAGTTCACTGTCAGTTTGCATTAATCACCGGGATACATCATCCAAAACCACCTCTGTGTCATCTCCGCTGGAGCGAACATGACACATTCAAAAGGGAAAAGTCAATACTGCAGTAACACGCTTTATTATTACAAAGTACTGAGCTTTTGAAGTGAAGTTAGGGAGAGAAGTTTGGGTGCCAACAGCTGGAGAAAAGTGTAGATTCAGAGTTAAAAAAAAAAAGTTTCTACTCGCATGGACTTCAACATTTGTCACAGTAACAGCTGGAAATCAGGTTATAATCAGATACGCCCCTGGAGGAGATTGGCTCCAAGGGACCCATTAACACACACCAGTGTCCAGGTGAGTGTGTTATTCTGGGCTTTCTCGCCTCAAGTTAAAGTCACATCCACTCACTCCGGCTCTCCGTCTCCCCGAGGCTGCCACAGAGTGAAAGAATCATATCACACCCCAGCAGCTTGGACAGACTGACAAATCAGCTCCTGTCATGATTAATGAGCTGGGCTGCTATACTGCTGCATCATGTGGAGATTTCTCTCCGTTTCTCCTTTTATTCCGCCCTCTTTTGTCTCCCTACCCTAAATGATTGGGAGTTAAGAGTTTGCAGGGAGAAGAAGGAGCACACAAACTGGAAACAGAGGCGTGTTTGTTCACCATGTTGTGGGTGAACATTTGCCTTGTCAAAAAAAAAAAGAGAAAAAGAAACAGTAGTATTGATGCTTTTGGAGCAGCTGCCAACACGGATGACTAAACTCCGCCTGAAGCCTTTCTCTCCTCGGCTTGATTCACATGAGTGTTTGGGAAATAGTTTTGTTGCTCAGACACACACACACACACACACACACACACACAAACACACACAAGTGATGTCTGCAGGATAAGTGCAAATGCAAACAACAGGGTTTGTAAACCCACAGTGTAATTTACACAGGAATAAAGGTTAGCAGCAACAATGCGGAGGATAGCAATTAGGAGGGAGCATGTTTCAGTGGATTCAAATCTCCTCCGAGCCAAGCTGGTATTTATTCCGCCTACAGACACAGAACACCTGGTGTGAGACTTGCTACTGGTGATCAGTGCACTCATTTTAATAGTGCCTCTGATAATGTGTTGCTCTTAATCACACATTCACAGTGCCAGCCACGAAACAAACAGCAAAAACAAACCGATAGGAGAGCAAGTGTGAGAAAGAGGCAGCAGCCTCTTAGAAATACGGGTTCCAAAAGGGGTCTTCCCGAAGGGCAGAGGTTCTACCCAGAAACATTTGCTTCAGAAGAAAGGGTTTGTCAAGCGTTCTTTGTTACGCAAAGGATTTCATTAAGAAGCATTTTCATCCAAAAAACTCTTTTTGGAGGAAAGAGTTCTTCAAGGACTGTTGAAATACTTGAAGAACTGTTTCATCAAAGGTTTGTCAAAGTTTTTTTGTACCATAATGTCAAAATGTTCTTGGTTACACTCAGAACTAAATGAAATATAGGCTGGTTCACTTGATAGCACCAAGGTTCCAATGATCTTCAATGGAACCGGTTCAAAAACCAGAGTGACTTTGGTGGAAAAGGGCCCTCAGTGTGTTCTAGATAAACCCTGTGGAATATAAAAGGACCCTAGGTGGGTTCTAGGTAAAACCTTTGGAATATATAAGGGTTTATCATAGAACCCCCTGTGTGGGTTCTTGATAAAACCCTTGGGATATATGAAGGTTCTTGGCAGAACCCTGTGGGTGGGTTCTTGATTAGACCCATAGAAAGTAAAAAGGTTCTCGGAACCCCCATTGGTTGGTTCTTGTTGGCTAGATAAAACCCTTGAAATATAAAAAGGTTCTCCGTAGAACCCCCTGGGTGAATTTGTGATTAAATCCATAAAATATAAAAGGTTCTCAGAACCCCCTTGGGTGGGTTCTTGCTGGCACTCTTAGAAAGTGGAAAGATTCTGGAAAGTCCACAAAGAAAGTTCTGGTTGGAACCATTGCCCCATAGAAGGGTTCTCTGTAGAACCCCTCATAGTGGGTGCAGGATGAAACTTTTCACATGATGATCTTTGTATAACCAAGGCAGTGCATGTTGGGTTCTAGGTAGAACTCTTTGAAAGGGTTTCAAGTGTAACCTTTATAAAAAGTTCTGACATTCTCCTATTTAAACAAGCTGAAGAACCTTTATGGTTCTAGTTATTGCCTTCCTTTCTTCAGAGTGTGTGCATGCGTTGGGTGTGTGTGCTGAGTTCAGTGCTCCTCTGCCACCCAGTCCTTGGCAGAGACAGAACAGTGAGAATTGCAGTGTATGGCAGCTCCTGCTGAGAGGGACGGGGTGACTGACTTGATGCCGCCTGGCCTGGCAGAGAACCGCTCATTAAAGGCTTGAAATTAATCAATCTGCGGTTCCACATGGTTGGGTGCCTCCGATTTCTGTCTCTCCTCGCACACTTTCTGTGTTTCCTTGAATTCGACTGATGTGCCTGCAAATTAGGCTGCGTGCCTTCTTTGGCCACTCATTTGATCGCTGGCCTTGATTCCACCACCCCGATCCATCCTGCCTGACCACCACCTCCTCTATCTGTCTCCTTCTGTATCATCTCATCTATTATTCTTTCTTCCTCTTGTCCCCATCCTTTTCTCATCTTACCTTTCTTCACCCCCACCCCCCCACCCCTCCTCCTCATCCAGCCTGCAAAGCACGTTTGTATCCATATCGATGGGTTCAGAGCAGCAAGGTAGAGGGAAAACGAGGCTGGGTCATCACTCTGCGCTCGCTTTCCCCTGTATCAGCCCCACTACGGCAGCAGCGGTCCATAGAGAGCCTGGAACTAAATGGAGTATCTATTGGCTCAATGAGAAAATTGCTTTTTTCGATTGCTAGAGGACCCTTCATTTAATGTGTGTGATGCAGAGGCCTCAGCCAGTAATGGGTTCAGCATCTTTGTTGTCAGGAGACATGAGAAAATGAAATTTGCTTTTCAGCTGGCAGAAATAATTTACTCTCAGTAAAGGTGTATTTTTTCATCAGCTGTTTAAAAGCCATGGAGGTGTGTGTTGTTATGTCTGTCTGTGTTTTGTGAGTGCTGAATGTCCAAACCGTGTGGTGTGACATCATCTGCTGAAGGCTGTTTTACTTTAAGGTCATGTTGTCTTATCAAAACTCTGCCACCATTAAAGCAGCCTGGTTTGATGCCTTTCTAAAGCTGGATTTTTAGTTTAGCTATAAAGCCTGTTCACACCAGCTAACATGCGCCTTCTCAAATATAAAACTACTTGTTGGGGCTTCGGCATCAAAATATCTTTGCGTTCTTCTGCAGTGGATTTAATGGTGCTGAACTGGAGAGGTAGTGCCACCAACTGTTAATCTCATCTCATGCATGCACAGTGGCACAGTGGTTAGCACTTTCACCTCACAGCAGGACGGTCTTGGGTTCGGGCAGGGCCTTTCTGTGTGGAATTAGCATGTTCTTACCATGCTTGGTTTCATCCAGCTGCTCCGGTTTCCCCGCCATCAAAAACGTGTATGCCAGGTCAATTCTCCTGACAGTACCCCTGACCAA
>JAJHUR010091800.1:10490-20841 GCA_027495735.1 Lutjanus campechanus | reverse complement strand
TGTCTACATTCTTTTTGGCCACATTTCAATTTTAGATGTCCATATGCAATATTACTAATCAATCAAACCTATCAAGTCTACCACACCCATATAAAATACCTCTTAAACATACGCGGTGCCAGCTAGCACTGGTGATTTAATTTAATGTCTGCCGGTTTCCAGAAAGATCAAACATTTTTCGAGGCATATTTCTCGCCATGGGGTCTCGGTGTGAACTTACCTCTCTGAAGTACTCTGGGCCACACTCTTTGCCTCTGAAGTCACACTCCAGCAGCATGTCCTCGATGCGGTGGCGAGTGCGGTTGTAGAACTCATCCAGGCTGAAGCGAGAGCCTGGCAGGCGGTCCGGATCTTGGGCGAGCGGAAACCCCGGCGCCATGCCTTCTTCGAAGCCCAGCAGAGGGCCCATGAAAATCAAATCGTTGTAGCTCATCTGAGACTTACGAACAAAGTTGTAGTTACAAATGGTGACGGCTGGAAATGTCATGTTTTTGGCCATTTTTTCATCCAGCATGGTGATGCGATCATATTGGAGATAGTATATGACCCGGTCGGCTACCTGGAACAAGAAAGCGGAGAGGGCCATGGTGAAGACCACCGCCCACAAACCCTGGCGAACCCCAAACTTCTTGTCCTCCACGAACACGTGGTTGGCGCCATGGAGTGAGCAACCGCTGAAAAAAGTGGCCAGGTCGTCCACCTCGCTGACGTTGTTGTCCTCGTCATTGTAGTCGCCCCCCTGACTATAGCCATCCAGGTAGTCCTGTGAGTCCCCATCACCGTAACCCTTCTTCACCCGCTTGTAATGGTCGTCAAAACCGTCTTTGCCATATCCTCTGTCTGGCTCATCGTCGGCAGAAAAGGAGATGGTGCACATGATCCGGACTGGCATGATGGCAGGATGAACGAGTCAATAATGCTTAAAAATAAGCCCTGAAGGCAGAAGTTCAGTCCTGAAACAATCGAAGAATCCAAAATCCTGAAGCAATGAAATAATTCAAGAACTGAACTGGTGGTAAGCTTAAAATCTGGCTACTGATGCATAACTATTAAAATAATCTTGTAATTCAGGATCTGGGCATCCAAAAAGTCTTAATTATGCCACAAACTATTGTATACTGGCCCTTAGATTTAGCTGTCAATCAAAATATTGACCCCGTCAAAAACATACAGTCCATACAAGGTCAAAACATCATCTGAAGCAAGCACGAACTGAAAAGCAAACCACACACTCTGCTCCCCCGCCATTCACGGCTACACTGAGTTGTACTGAGATACCTTGCCTGGGTTTGTCCTTGTGCCTCGGAGGGCAGATCCATCCCTTAGAGCAATTTCCAAAGAGAGAAGAAGAAGCTGAAGAAGAAGAAGAAGAAGAAGAAAAGGAGTAGGAGGAGGAGGAGGAGGGGAAAGAATGTGAGCCCATGAGGAGCACAGGACACTGAATACTCCCGCAGGGCCCGGCTACAGGTCACTGTGCCGGGGCAGAGTTTCACCATTTACAGGAAAAAACGAAGGCTTGACGCAGTGGAAGAGAGGAAATGTAAGAGAACGGGAGCCAATGTATGATTGCAAAAGCACTAAATAGGCTGTTTGTTTCTGCTGATTTTACTGTTCAGTGTGACCTCACCCCTCCCCCGAAAAGACAATGATCTCAGCACAGTTGTGTAATCAAATGCAAATAATACTTAGGTGTTACTGAAATGACTACAGACGAGCAAAAGATTCATACACGGGAATATGAAATTCAGCCTTACATGCAATAGTTTTATTACAAGACCTGCTCTCACAATGAGTTTTGAAGTACAGTGAACAACACACCAAATGAGATGTGAACTTTTAGTAGATTCAGAGAGAATAACTATTAAAGTCAGCTCATTTAAAACAGGGCTTAAAGCATTATTGTTCACTGCAGCTTCCCAATGAAGTAGATACATAACTTCTTGACTAAGTAATCTGTAACTATTGTTTTTATATTTGTCTGCTTTAGTGTTTTCTTTTTATTGCTATTTAAATGCATATACTTTAATGTTTAAAGCAACTACATGGAGTTTTAAACTGGTTATGAAACGGTCTCAATTTATTCCTGATGCCTCTATATGACCTACATAAGTGAACGAGACCATCAGCAAGAAGATTTGTTATTTCTATACAGTTGTTCTTAAAGCCTGGCACTGGGACAGAGTCTCCTTAGAAAAAGTTACACTGAGTAGTACATTAGCCATTATTCTGACTTTATTTTTGACATTATATTTTGTGGCTATATCGGTGGAAACACTACCTCTTTTGTCCACAGGGGCCTCCATAATCAACAAAATATGAAGGTTCCTTGTAGGGGCTTTAACTGTTCATCTGTTTGCTTTTGCATTTTGTTTTTATGCTCTTTTAAATGTGATTTTGATGTTTTCTTATTGTCTTAAGTAGAATTTATCCTTATGCTCCCATAAAGCACTTTGAATTGCCTTGTGTCTGAATGGCACTAATGTATATAAATAAACTTGCCTTGCCTAAAGTGACCGTTTGTATTATTGGAAGAATAGGTCACATGAGGTTTTTATTGATAGTCAGTGTATTAACTTCATATTTTGGGCCCTTAAAAAGGTCCAAATCAGTTTCAGCATTTTCACCACTTTACTTTGCTGTCAGACAGCATTTTCTGATGGGAAACTACCAGTGATTAAGACAAATATTGCTCTCTCAGGTTCAACCAATAACATACAATAACACAAACAAACAGATCAAGGCAGCGACAGTCAAGCAACTCCCGTTGTTTGGAACGTACAATGACTGATTTTGCTCATGGCGTTTGGTTGAACGAGAGAGCAATGTTTGGCTTACACAACTTCTGTCTGATGGCAAAGTAAAGCTGTGAAAATATTCTATCTAACATAGTGTACGCTTAAACTGGTATAGCTTCTGCGCTGGTTCTCCTCTCTGCTTCTTCAAACTGGAAACTACCAGTTAATACATCAACTATGTACAAGTACCTCATACAACCCCACTTCAAATAATCCAAACTATCCCTTTAAATGTATGTGTGATGCCTAATCAAGAAATAAGCCATAACAGAGCAACAACCAAGGAGAACAGTCATGCAATTTAATCAAGACCTCCGTTAGCTCATTGTGATTTCAACCTAATGGCTCATTTTACAAACAGATCTCCTTCAAATTACAAACCCTCCACATAGCTGCAAGCAGTTCTGTGGAAAGCAGATTAACTGAAACCAAATATGTACAAGTAGTGGATAGAAAAAAAGAAAAACATCTTAAATGGATCCTCTCATTATTGAATATGGGGTATAAATGCAGATTCCCAGAGGTGGTGTTGGTTGTGATATGAAAAGGAAATGTAAGAGACCGATCCATCTGTATTGATCCACCTCCATTAGACTGCTGAGATTATTTTCAGAAACATGATGGTGCCAGAAAGTGAAACGTTAGACACGTTTAAGGAGATGACAGCACTCTTTACAATAAAAACCTACAGCTAATGATACCACAGGAACACCTATAAGAAACAGCCACATTAAACCTGTAAAACCAATATAAAACACATTACCCATTGTGTTGAGCTTTTAAACCGTAACAACTCAACATGCTGCGTGTTTTCATCAGGGGGAAAGTCTAATATCAAGTGAGAGGGTGAGAAAGGCAGCAGACTTGGTCAATATGTGTTTAGCTGCAGCTGTGAAGATTATCCATCACTGGATAAAAAAACTGCTGATGATAACAGGAGCAAACAAAAGAGACTTGTGGCTTGGCCTTGATCTGGCGCTATCTTGGAGCCTGCTTAACAACAGCGCCTGATAGCCTCTGGTTCTTGAATATGTATTAGTGATCACTAGATAGCTTCCGGCATCCAGCCTGACCTAACAAGAAGGTCACAGAGCTCCCTCAGCTGCAGTCCCTAAGCCTTCTGAGAGGAACTACTGCATGAATATTCACATAAACAAACATCTTGGATTTGGCATGAGATGACAAGTTGTGAAACCGCAGTAGAGGAAATTAAACAGTGCAAAGCAGTGCAAGGACCCTCTGAATAAAATCAGATGGTCAGGGTCCATGTACTTTGTGCCAGAATATCTTAATTATCTTGTCAGTGCAGATTTATTGATGCAGACAAGGTTGCAATAAATTGGTTTGTTTTGACATCTATAAGAGATCAATCCAAAACCAAACATGATTGCTCCATTCTTTCCCATTTGTCGCTCCTTCTATGCTTTTTCATCCTCGTCCCTTCCCTTGTCATTACTCATTACTTTCAAAAATGATGATCACTCTGCCTCATCATGCATATTGATATCCACTAGGGGGCAGCAGCAGCACATCTAATCCTGCAGTCCCTCCTAGGGTCTTAAACTGCCATGACAGGGCATCAAATAACTTGAAAGGCAATATTTTGAGAGTGAAGATGCCAACTATTACAGAAGCACTTTCTATCTGGCTTTTGCATCCTACACTACCTACTTCTATATAAATATTGTTTATATTGACTATGTGTCACACTAGGGCAACCAATGATAATTTTACTATTGATTAATCAGCCTATCATTCCAGGATTAATTGATTAATTGTTTTGTCTATGAAACAGGGCTGCAACTAAAGATTCTCCTTCTTTTTATCAATTAATCTGTTGATTATTTCCACGATCAATCATTTGGCCGTTTGATCCACAGAAAATGGTGAAAAATCACTGTTACCCAGAGCCCAAGGTGATGTCCTCAGATGTCTTGTTTTGTCCACAACCCTAAAAGCTGTCACAGAAGAGTAAATAAACCAGAAAAATTCACATTTAAGAGGACGGAATCAGAAAATTTTGACTTATTTTTCTTGAGAGGTGACTCAAAATTATTAATCCATTATCAAAACAGTTGGATATTAATTAAAAAAAAAAAATTGTAAACAAAATGGGAAAAATGCTCATCAGCATTTCCCAGAGCCCAAAGTGATGTCTTTAAATCATTTCTTTTGTCCAACAGTCTAAAACCCAAAGACTCTTTGTTTACTCTCATAAATGACAAAGAAAAACAGCCAATCTTCACATGTAGGAAGTTAGAACCAACAAATGTTTGACATTTTTGCTTGAAAAAATGACTGAAATGATTATCAAAATAGTTGGCAACTTTTTTTTTCAGTCAACTAATCAATTATTTGAGTAATAATTACAGCTCTATGTCAAACAGAATCATTACTTCTTTAATAAACATGATGTTTTCATGTTAACAAGTTGCCACAGGAAAGCACTCTCATTAAACTTGATAAAGCAGCTTTTTAACTCCTTTCTTTAACAGAAAAAGGGTGAAAAAAGCTGTAAATGAGAGACAATCAAACAACTAGTAATTTATCGACTCACAAAAGCTTTGGGCTTTTAAATCAACAGATAATTATCCTAAAAAAGACCCTTTTGAACTAGAAATCTGAATTCACTCCCATGAAATTACCCAGAATGAATTAAAAAGCATCCTAAAAGGGTTGCCCTAGTGGCCGTGTGGCTTAAGGCACTGACCATTAATTCAAATCCAGCTGCAGGCATTTGTTGCATGTTTTTCCCTTTTTCCTTCTCCTCTCATTTCAAGCCATTTCTCTACTATTAACTTCCTAAAAAGCCCTAAAATATCTCCCAAAAAGAAATTAAAAACATCATATTTAAGAGACTGCACTGGTGCTTTCAGCTTTTGGGAAAAAATCATTTGCTTGTCTTCACAGATGAAGCCTGAACTTGTGGAGAAAATGAGATAAAAAACAAGAACAACATGACAATGTTCTGGGGCTACATTTTCACATCAGGTCAAAAGGTGGCAGTGTTGTGATGTGAGTGTCCATGGTCACGGCTACAGCATACAGCCGTGGGGCCGGGATTTCAACAAGGCCATGCATTTCGCCATGGTCAGAGCGAGAAGAGCGCAGGGCAGATGAGAGGAGAGGTTTAACGCTCCCTTTCAAGTCCCTCTCACCAGCTCACAGCTAGGATCGACCTGGCGTTGCCATGGATACATCCTGGCCGTCAGCGAGAGAGGATGCACAAAGCCCATTACTCAGAACACGCATATAGTCACACATGCACACACACACACACACACGGACACACGCAAACACCAAGAAACAGCAAAAAACATGAACACATGACGGCTTTGGTGGCGCTTTCTCTTTCTCCTACACACATGCATACCTAATTCTGATTTGAGTCAGGATTTGAAGTGAGCAGAGGAAGAAGCAGAGTCAAGATGACAAAATAAAGATATCAGAAAAAAAAAGAGCTGACACACAATGATATTACTTGCTCAGAGGCAGTGTTCAATCAATAGTCTAGCATTCATATTCTTAGGTTATTGTGGGATTCGATGGATTCGGCCTGCACAGAATAAAAACAAAGAGCGAGTAAACAAGCACTGAGCTCAGTCCATTCCCAGAAGATGCCATGGAAGAATGAGGCAGAGGCCAAAGGCAGCGATGCTATTCTCCACAACACAATATTCTGTCCTCACCTTTCAACAGGGGCCACTGCTATCTGATACATGCACTGTTATACCCTCCCTGCTGGGAGGGAATAATATGGAGAGAACAATGACCTATTTTTTTTAAGTGAGTTGCTGCGGCCAAACAAGCCATTTCTCATTTAAAGCAGTGCAGAGGTGATAGACAACCTCATGACTTGTCCTATCATGTGGTTTACAAAAAAAGGTTTTGACATACTAGTCTCAGGAGGACAGCTCTTCAGCTTCAGGTCTATGCTGGTGCACCAACATCTGGCTACAACATACCTATAGCCAGCAGGTGATTCATTAATGTTTACCAGCGGGATGGCCCAAAGGGAGCATTCCCCTGCCTCCACACCACCAACCAACACGCACATACCCTGTACATCTCCCAAAGGACAGTTTACTGTAATTTCCTCAGTCACAGGACCTGCTCCACTCCCAGGTTACATGAATATTATAGGAATGGTACAGGCAGCAGTCTGTCTCTATGATCCTGCATGTCACTTTGATCATGAAGGCGAGACTCTTCTGTAGAGCATACTGTATGGGTACAATACAGCATACAATTACGTATGTATAGTATATAATTAAGAGAATAAAATAGATCAAGGACAAAACTGACCAAGAGAAAGAGGCACAGTTGATCCTTTGCTAAACCTTGTCCCCTGTAGTTACTGTTGCTATGCCTGTCAATCCTTCTTCCACTGCGCATATCCAGTTTACAGTGATAACGGTGGCAGATCTAGGATTGAAACTGGCATTCATTTTTGAATTACTAGATCTTTGATTCCACAGAGAAGTAAACAAAAGCAACTTCTCACTTCTAGCTGACAACCATGGATTTTGTTTGCTAAAATCATGACTTTTGGAAGCTGATTTTATATGTGTAGCTAGCTAATGCTAATGCTTGAACTCTTTGAGGGTCTGCAATATGCAAAGTTACTTAACAGCTATGTACATGATATAACGTTAATGCTAACAGACTGAGGCTAAATCTACATCCCAGCTAACAGGTGTCAGATGGTGACATGTATATGATAGAAAACAAATACACTCACTACACTGACCAAAGCTTGAGAGGCCTGTGGTGCCTAGTTATGGCTGTGAAGGATCAATTTCGAATCCCTCCGCTCCTTCAGCACGACTGACAGCATCATGGATTTATCAATACACAGCTCAGTCAGGTTACTGATATTTCAGAGCCATTGTTGGAGCCATAGATTCTAACTTGCACAAACCTCAGTCAGATAAAGGATCAATGAATCAGGCAGACTAGACCAAAATATTCAACTAAACGACCCCTCTGCTCCTGTACTCTCTCTGTTACTAGGGAATGTAGAGGAGGGATAGCAGGTTAATAAAAGGGGGATGCATTTTGGTCATTTTGCTAACAAGGGGGATGGAATCCAACATCAAACAGCTATAATGGACAATTTCTTAGGTTGAAACAAACAAAAAAAAAAGTTAAAAAGAGACATTTGAGTCTTAAATCATGCTTTGCTGTCTCCTGTCAACTGAAAAACTGCAGCTTGACTGCCTGCCTGCAGGAAAGGCTTAATCACTTAGAAGAAATTCATATCTCTTGTAAACACTAGGGAGAGTGACAAGTTCATGAGAACTTGTGTTAAATGACATTTGAAATGAGTGAATAAATAGTCGGCACCAAACACTTTTTTTCCCCGTAAAATGTGTCAGTTTCTACACCTCTTTCCATTTCACTTTTTCCTAATTAATCACTAATCTTGGGTGTTCTGTAACACTAAAACAAAAATATACAGACCTGTTTGTGTTGGCTCTGCTACACGTGTCTTACATAAATGTTTGGTGTCATGTACTGTAGTCGTTTCAAGCTTCAGGGTTTTTCACACTGAGTGACAAAATAAAAATGGCAGAAACATCGGTGTGATGCAGCTATCAAAGGTATAATAAAAGTCCAAATACACATGCTAAAAGCACTAACTGACAAGCACAGCTCACCATGTGCTCTATGAGATATATGAGGAAAACACAGAGGCAGCAGACCACCTCCTATAAACCTGACCTTGTCTAATAGCAGCAGATTCAGGGACAATGATAAAATGACAGACTCACTGCGGTAGATTCACAGTCATGTGTGTTGGCTGCTAAGCTTTCATCAGATAATGGAGAAGTGCTGCTTGATGTCTGCTGTGTGATTTGGTTGTGAATTCAAAATGAAGACTTCTCGGCTGAATACCAATCTCAGACTCACATAACCATCAAGTATTTGAAAGTCGATTTAGAATCAGTAAATAACAAGTTGCCTGAATATCTGAATTGTTTTTAAGCAGCACGCTTCCACCCATCAAGATGGTAAAAAAAAAAAAACACAGAATAGATAGACACAAGATCTGTAGGTTTTGAGACATTTAAGATATTCTGATGCTTGGATTTGTTATTGTCTGTTAATGGAGCAAGAAAACAGGTTGAGCTGAGGAGATCTTAACAATTAACAATGGGTTATACTCAAATAAAACTGGTCTGTACCACAAACGGTTGGTCTGTGTCGGAAATCGTGTCTATAGCTGTTTTGAACTGCCACACTTGAAGGTCAAGTGAAAAAACAGCGGTTGCTAAGAGGGTGGATATATCATGATATTTAAATATGGGGATAACAACACCCATTTTCAGACTGTCGCTCTTGAAATAATTGTAAAAAGAGAGATAGAATGACAAGTTTCACCCCTGAACAATGTGGATTTCTTTCAAGCTGATACTGATAATAATAAGATTATAGATAAGATAATACATTTTTGTATTTCAACAACAAGTTCAAATAGCTAACCTGTATTTTAGGCACACCTGAGGGTAGGAGAGACCAAGATGTAGTGAGCAGAGATGGATGATTTCATATTCCATAGCTCTGACGTACTTTGACTTTTATAGAGCATTTTGCCTAAGAATTCAAATTAAATACTTTGACATAATCTGTCAAGACAGATATTATTATGGCCATTAATAATATAAGACTTTCATTATCGGAATAATAAATAATATACTGTAGATTTACCAATATTGACTGATAACTTACAGGCCTGATATTTATCATATCAAACTATGCACTTTCACTATGTTCACATATAATTTTGCCAACCGGCGTAAGCTGCTGTAGAAAAAATTAACAGAAAGGTTAAAAACATTTTCATCTGTATCTCAGTTCTTGCTTTTTAAATGTCTCTTACCTTGCTCCCTTGTGTTTTCTTTTTGTTATTTTGTTTTTGTATTTAATATCTTTTCCCCCCTGATCTTCAGCATAATGATTGTTCTGCTGTATGTCGTTTGTATTTGGCTGTGCTGCTGCATCATTTTCACCACTGCCAACTGAATTCTGTCCTTCAGTTTGTATAGTTTTTCCCCATCTTGTTTATGAATATACATCATTGCTTGAAGAAATTACTGAAATGGTTAATTGATTATCAACATCGATGCTGATTAATATGCAGTTGATCAACTAAACGATTAATCGACTAATTTGTTCAGCTCTCCTCTCTCAACAGTCAACACTTGAGTCAGTTTTGTTGGAGCAGGCATCCAGTAGCCACTAGAGAAACTGCAGCTTAAGACACTTGTCACTTGGCTAAAACAAGAACTAGGATTCACTCAGTACTTGCAGCATTCTGGTGGCTCAGCTGACTGACGTGTATATCATAAAACTGTAATGTTCAAGGTTGACTCAGAGCTGCCAATTTTATTCCCACTCAACCAGTTTGTTGTTTCTCTCCAATTTAAACTATTATCTAAAAAGAACAAAACATGACTCATCACTGAGAATTACTCACGGCCTGACATTGGTCAGTAGCAAACATAATGTCAAGCAGAATGTGGCTGGTTCATTTATAAAAGCCAACAGCCATG
>JAJHUR010091800.1:0-10470 GCA_027495735.1 Lutjanus campechanus | reverse complement strand
GCTGAGGAGATCTTAACAATTAACAATGGGTTATACTCAAATAAAACTGGTCTGTACCACAAACGGTTGGTCTGTGTCGGAAATCGAGTGTCTATAGCTGTTTTGAACTGCCACACTTGAAGGTCAAGTGAAAAAACAGCGGTTGCAAAGAGGGTGGATATATCATGATATTTAAATATGGGGATAACAACACCCATTTTCAGACTGTCGCTCTTGAAATAATTGTAAAAAGAGAGATAGAAAGACAAGTTTCACCCCTGAACAATGTGGATTTCTTTCAAGCTCTCAACAGTCACCACTTGAGTCAGTTTTGTTGGAGCAGGCATCCAGTAGCCACTAGAGAAACTGCAGCTTAAGACACTTGTCACTTGGCTAAAACAAGGATTCACTCAGTACTTGCAGCATTCTGGTGGCTCAGCTGACTGACGTGTATATCATAAAACTGTAATGTTCAAGGTTGACTCAGAGCTGCCAATTTTATTCCCACTCAACCAGTTTGTTGTTTCTCTCCAATTTAAACTATTATCTAAAAAGAACAAAACATGACTCATCACTGAGAATTACTCACGGCCTGACATTGGTCAGTAGCAAACATAATGTCAAGCAGAATGTGGCTGGTTCATTTATAAAAGCCAACAGCCATGGGGTAGAAACCGCTCCCCGAAGCAGCTGGTTCATGTCACTGCCTGTTTAACACTGCAGAGCAGATCTCGCTTTCGACACACTGACACTGCCAACTGAAGTCTTCAAAGAAAGATCTCTTCCACAGCGGAGTGCTCCTTTCGACTTCAGGTTGCTGCCCACTTTCACCCACTGCAGTGCCTCGGCCAATGCAGCAACAAGGCCAACTGCAGACGACGCAAGAAAAAAAAGGGTGGTGCTCAGTGGACAGTAGGATGATCTTTAGAATTCAAGGATCCTTTATGTGCCACATGCATTTAGATAGCAAGTAAAACATGCAGTGTTCTGTTTCTGTGCAAGAAAAATCAAAAGAACAACAATATAAACGTAAATAGAGAAAATAAGATAAAATAGAGATAAAGATTGAGCAAGATAACACTATATATACAGTTATATAGCAATCTTAAATTTAGATTTTTAAAAAAAGAGCGATACATACATACAAATCTGACCTGCTTTTAGAAAGTATTTACAGTCAAAATGATGTGGTGAGCAATTAAAGTGACAGTGGTGGGAACAAAACAGTTATATTTCAAGGGTGTCCATGTGGTTATCTATTTTTTAACACCTTCATTTTACTGGCGGTATTATGGCGGTATTTATGTAAAACGTCTCAGCTCCACTCACTGCTCATCTATACCTCCGCTCAGTGCACATTCACTGTCACTCTCTGTCACTATAAACAGTAATTAGTCTGTCACTCTCCCTCTCTCACGTTCACTAAAGCTATATGCATCACGCAACGCTAACTTGGCCAATCAGAAGTCTACAGTGTTTGCTGGCTTACCTTTATCAAGTATCCAAAGTGTTGATGTTTCAAAGACTTTCCATGTGTTTTTATTTCAGGAGTGTCCATGTGTTTTTATTTCAACACTGCCCACGTGTTTATATTTCGTGATATATTTAATTTCTTAAGGGGTATTTGTGATGCAGACTGAAGTCAAAGACTCTGACAAATATTTGTTCACACAAGAGAGGAAGCCACAGGATGTACGTGACCATGCTGCATATCAAGTGATGTTGATATTTATGACACGCTTGAAATTTGCACTATGTGGTGATGGGTATCTAATGATGAAATGCAGCTGGCGGCAGTCAGACCGCCAAGTGCTTTTAGCACAAAAACAAGACTAGTCTGAAATAGAGATAGAGACAGAGCGATGTTGTTAAGGTCAGTGCAATTAGCATTACATTAGGTTGGAGATGGACGCCAGATGGGATTTATAGCAGAAGAAAACTGTTGAAATCAATGGAGATATCATGTGTCTGCTTTGGAAATCAATGAAATCCATGGAAACACCAGCCTGACTGGGATCAGAGTCAGGAACATCACAGCCTCTTCATCTCTCTGCTTCTGACTGACATGTCAGATGTGAACGGAGCCGGGTCAGAAGGCAACAATGGCCACAGTTTGATCGGCTCTCTGTCCTGCTGCATTACACAGCGGCACCGTCTCCCCCCTGAATGTGATTATCACTCAGTCCAACCCATTACCTCCACGGTGAGGTCCCCTCCGTCTCCTGTCTTCCTTTTTCACCTATTTCAAATCAGCCTTTACTCGGTCCATCTCTCTGTTTGATTCACTCTGACTTTATCTCTTACAAGTTCTCTCCACTCACTACCTTCCCCTCCTCTCTCTCTCTATTTCCATTACTAAGATGAGTACCAGTGAGGCAGCAGGCTGCCTTTTAACACAAGAGCCGAGAGGGACACAGTTATCAAGCTCAATGGTTTAAATATGTCACTTGGTGGCATTTTCATAAAGCCAATTCATAAGGGCAGGCCCAGAGTCATACAGCTTGGGGATCTCAACACTAATATCAGTGATTACTGAGTCTGCTTTCAGGACCTCCATCTGCATCATTTCATACATACCAATAAACTAAGCAAACTCCCTCGATATGCATGCATATATTCAGCATAAACCCTTTAAATAGACAATAAAGCTTATTTTTGCAGGTTTTAACAGTCATCTTGCATATGTATTATAATGCACGGCTATGCTGAGGCGGTGGTTTGAAAGGCCAAGGTCTTTTCTCTAGTTCAGGCATAATGTGTTTTTGTCTGTGTCTTGTCATTATTTCTGTCTGACACCAATGCAAATAACATACAGGGATTACGTGACAATCATGACATTTGCTGCCTTTTGCAAGATAAGGCCAAATTATTACATTTTTCTATACTTTTCAAACTCTGTCAAAGTGATGTTATGCATTCACCCAGAAACTCTCGTCTCAGTGTATCATTTTCATTATGGTTGCTGAACAAATGTCATTAATTTTGCACCGCTCTAAAATAAGACTTGAGTTGCTCGAAAACTCAGCGTGAATTGTACTCAACTTTCCCTCTAGTCACACAGCATGAGCACTCTGGTTTTCCCTCAGATTGAAAGAAAGTGCCCCTGACTGAAGTTCTCAACAAAAAAAAAAACAGCTTGGAGTTAGCAGGCTTGGTGTGTTTTTTCTTCAAAATCTGAAGCTTCATCCACATAATTTCTTTCTCATAAATTAGACAAAACTTCAGGCCAAACTTTGTTACATGAAGATTTACAGTTTTACAACATAGTATCAGTTGTAGTACAGTATCATCTGAGCAAAATCCATGAATATCGTGCATATCATGGAATGTGTGTGTACATTCAACAAAAACATAAATATATATAACACTTTAATTTTTGCTCCCTTTTTCCACAAGTTAAATTGAAAGGTCTAAGAAGAAAGGAATGCATTTATACACACACATGTCCCAACAGGAACTATAGACATGCATCGGAGAGATGTCAGAGCGAGGAGGCTGCATTTAGGGGTTCGTTGCCTTGTTCAAGGACACCTCGGCAGTGCCAGGAGGTGAACTGGCACCTCTCCACCTACCAGTCCACACTCTGTTCTTTGGTCCGTGCTTTAGTTTCCGACCTTTTCTGCCCAAACAAAGGGTTTATTTCCCTGTGTCATAATCATGCTGATTAACAGCATTTCTATATAATACACCTGTCAGGCGGATTGATTACCTTGGCAAAGATCAAGTTCTCACTGACATGGATTTTTAAAAATTTGTGAACAAGAAAGAGAGAAAGAGAGAGAGAAATAAACCTTTTGTGTGCAGAGAAGTGTTAGATTTTCTTACTTCAACTCATGTAAAATAGGAGCAAAAACAGAATGTACTTTGTCTGTTAAGGTCAGAAAGTGTATAAAAATGCAGTTGAGTTACTTTTTACCATCTGTAAGAGGGACAGAAAAATTGTGCTAGCTATCAAGGTATCGTCTCTGGTTATAAAAGGTGTTGCCACAGGAGTTAACTGAACAGTGTCACACGGAGCAACTGGACAAACACATCAGCTATCTGTGCTATTTGCTGAGTCCATCGCCAGTTGTTTTTTTAGGGCAATTTTTGTCATTTTTTATTTTTATTTTGCTAATTTAATGGTTTACAAGAATGAGAGCTGCTGCTCACCGATGCGCTCTTACAGCAGAGCACACACTCAGTGTACGGTTCAGAGCACCCACAGGACGGGTGCACTGAACCAGAGGACGAGTGAGAGGAAAACAGCTTGTAGAGACAGCCTATTTTCACATCTTACACAGTGACATAAAGGATTTATTTCAACAAAGTCACAGCTGGTGATTGTTGGAACAGTGGAAAGATCAACAAAGATGGTTTCATTTTGTTTCTTTTGAATGAAGTGTGTTTCACAATGAGTTAACAAGGTGTCTTAGTTTGGTAATAGGGAAAAATTTGGATGTGGAAGGTGTTTGGCTATATTTTTATGTTTAATAAGAAAAAATAAGTATAAGACTGTTTTCTTTCTCGACACTTTGTGAGTTTATTTTGCCTATTAGACGAATGTACATAGCATACACAACGAAGTGAACTTACTACTCACACACATCTACCAGCTCATAAACTCAGACAGGGGGGGGGGAACTGCTGTTTGTTCAGCTGATGCTGGCCGATTGGGGAAACTTTTACATATAACTAAACCTATTGCAGATTATTTCTTGTTCAGTCAGTCACTACCTGCCGGGTAGCTAGCTAGCAGCTATCTGCAGATATCAGACTAACGTCAAGAAAGACAAACAGCAGAAGTGGATCAATTGGGGCCTTTTTTGGGCTTTATTGCTGAAACTGACTATTAAACTGAATGTCTGTGCTCCATTTAGTTAGAACATCTAGTCCATGGCTGAGTGAGATAATAATAACAACCCTGCAGGTGGTGCAGGTCTTTATTATTCTTGCTCAGATGTCTTGCACATGTAGGCCTAAAAAATATGAAATTTCAATGAAGTTCTAGTCTTCCTGCATTTTGCAAATCAAAAGAAATATCAGACATTGTCCCTCAAATTGAAAAAAAAAAAATCAGCTGTTAAAATGATCATGCCGTGATGAGTCAGAACTTGGCAGTCGCCAACTCACACCGGCACTCAGTCTAATCATTTATGAGCTGGAAACACACATTGCCACTGTATCTGAGGCCAGAGGACTAACAAGGCAGGACGCTATGGCTGCAGCCTGGGGGACACATCAGTGCGGAGTTGTATACACACATGTCAGGGCACGGTTGGAAGCAATTTGAAAAAGCACAGTCAGTGTCAGTCTGTTATTTTTTTCCCGCTCCTCTGTCCTTCAGACACATCAAACACATGTCCACATATGCTGCAATGTTGACAATTACTCCATCACTGCCACAGAATGTGCGGGACACTTTCAGGTGCCAAACAAACATTTTCTCTTGTCCCATTGCCATTCCTCAACAGATGATGGACACTCAACTGAGGCCAGATTCACCAGTCTCATGACAGCCAAACACACATGAATGTCCAATTGAAAAGCACCTCGTGCATCCCTGCTCCCACTTCAGTATTCAGTGATGCTTCTACCGCCAAGGAGCCCTCAGGAGAGTGGGGGGAAGGGAAGGGAAAGGGGAAGAGAGAAGGAGAAAGGAGTGAGTAAAGAAGGGGCGGTAAAAGAGACTAGAGGGAGCAAAAAAGGGTGGGAGAGAGGGAGGGTGGGAGCCAGATGCCTGTGCTGGGATCTATTTGTCATGTCAGATAATATGACAAGTGCTCCAAGGGGGAGTTTATAACTAGATTATTGAGAGTACCTCGATTTATTTGCAGGACTAAGAGAGCCAACACTCACGGGAGCCTGACGCGCTCATCACTTTTTAAAACAAGATTAGATTTTGTTCATTTGCTAACCTGATTATATTGTATCTTTGAGTGAAACTAAAAATTTGTCAGAGACGTGGATGGTTTGGATAATTGGGGAAACATCAGCCACGGTTGTTGATCCCCCAATTTCTCTGAGAGGGGCTGCTTTAACAGCCTCAGTCCTAAAGGCTTGTTTAATGCCTGCTTTCAGTCCTCCAGCTATCCATCCATCCGTCTATAGCTGTGATCACTAATCAGCCTGCTACATTTTACTCACTTGCATTACAGCATTTACTGTGGTTAATACATGCTGCCAGGTCTTGAATTCCTACCCAAGGCAAATCAATTCCCATCCCACGGTGGAGCAGTTGGGTGGAAGGTTCAAGTCACACTTCAGTCAGCAAAACCTCTGTGTCCAATAACTTCATAATGAGTCTGTCCCCCAGCGGCTGTTTGTTCCTTTAAAATGTAAGAAACAGGCCCAAGTTGGACACAAAACGGCGTCGTAAAAAAGAAGTGTGGCTGCTGAATCACAAGAAAGTGATTCCTGTTCCCTTCTGCATTCACACCAGAACAGAAATGAGAGATGAGGTCAAGCGAGAACAAAAAGAAAACAGGAAAAAAAAAAGAGTTCTGTCCTCACAGTTACCTTCAGCTGTCAGGGTGTCTGTTATTAACAGAACCATGAGTCATGTTGCCAATGTGTGCACCTGGCTGTCACTCTCCAAAATGAAAACTGAAGCCATATTCAAAGCTTGTTTTTTAATCCAATCTGTGATGCAGGGATGAAACTAACAGAGCTGGGTATCATTCAAAAATTTTTGATACCAGTGCCCTGTGGCGATTCTAGAGCAGTTTCATTGTGGGGGTCCAGCGGGGGCCTGTTGTTTTATCAGAGGGACACATTTAACCTGGGATAAAAGAGACAAAGAAAGTGACCTTGTTCAAGCTTTCAAAATTTATAGCTCAGTATATAAAGTAGTAGAGCACATAAAAAGAACATAAATCACTGATTAGTTTGTTTCTGTAAGAGTATTTGTTTTTATAACTGACAAGAGCCTATTCAGCCTATTTGTCATTGCAATAAAGTAATAAAGTGGTAATTTTATTATTATTGTAGATTATTGTGGGGCATATAGCGGTCCAAACACAGTGTTACAAGGGCACTGGGCCCTGCTGCCCCACCTAGAACTGCCCCTGCTGGTGCTGGTACTGATATCTTGGCTTCAATAATTATACTTTTTTCAACAGCAAGACCATCTCAACAAAAGAAAATGACATTATAGTATAATTGTTCACTTTAAAGGAAGAACCTGCTGGTTTGTCTGTGATCGTGAAGCACTGTTTTTCCAGCATGAAAGTGTAACGTTAGAATGCCAATCAACAGCATTTTTACATGCATTCAGAGAAGCATGCTGCGTGCTTAATGGCTCATGAAATTAGATATCAAATGACACCACATTTTTAGATACTCAATAGTTTTGAAGCAACCAGCAATTATTGATTACTTTCATGACTGATTGATCTGTTGATCATTTTCTCAATTAATCGGTTCGGTGTTTGGTCTATAAAATGTCAGAAAATGGTGAAAAATGTTCATCACTCTTTTCCAAGGCTGAAGGTGGTATCCTCAAATGTCTTGTTTTGTTCACAACCAAAAGATATTCAGTTCACTGTCACGGAAGACTAACGAAACCAGAAAATATTCCCATTTTAGAAGCTGAAACTAGAGAATTTGGATATGTTTTGAATATGTTTTCCAGGAAAATATTATTATCAAAATAAGATATCAATTTAAAAGTTGACAACTAATTGATTAATCGACTTATTGTTGAAACTCTACGGTGATGAAAAACTGTTTTTTTATAAAGTTCCTGAGAATGTCTTGAAAATTAATGCAATGTTTAATACTTTACATTTACCTCCTCAGCCTCTAATGAGTTTAGACGTAAAAAGATTAGAGAGCCATCAACTAGGATCTGGACAGGCCTTGACAGGGGCTCACTATATGAGATTTACCATTTCCTCATCCCAAATAAGGGCCCGGCTGCTGATGAGAAGGGGGCAAAATCAATACGCCCTCCTCGTTTCCCATGCTCAGTTGGAGCACGAGGCACTAAAAGAGGGTCAATGATTTAGCGCATCTCGAGCTGAAGGAAATTAATAAACATGAGAGAGCCGGGGTGTGCTGTGGCGTTCACAACAGAGAGGTGAGAAGGATGGGAAAAGTTAATTCAATCCTGCTAAGATAGGTAGCACGGAAAATGGAAGGTCACTTCTATTTCGTTATGGCAGAGTACACAGTTCTGCCAGTTCTCTTTAAGTTTTGCTCTCTTACCGTAACACTCTCTGCCTCTCCAGGGGGAAAGTTGTAAATATCATTACGGGAGGTGGCAAAAGAACAAGCAGACTTTACTCAAGTAGAAGTACAGAAACTAGAAATACAAGTTAAAAAAAGACTGGTAAAAGTAGAAGTACTGATTCAACTTCTCTACTCCGGTAAAAGTTAAAAAGCAAAGGCTCTGAAATGTATTCAAAGTATAGAAGTAAAATTTACACTTGGAAGAACATTTCTACTGGCTGTTTCTGGGCAAAGCTAAGTGAAACTCACATCGTATTAATTTTATTCGAAGACAATCAAAGCATTCAACCAAATAACCAACTTCAAATAAAAAACAAAACTAAAAAACAATATACTGAAAATAATGGACATTAACTTTGCTCCAATGTACAAATCAGTTTTCAATGTCAGCAATGAGAAAATTCTCTCATCTCTACAGGACTACCAAAGTCTTTTATTCCGCCTCTGCTGGTTCAGCTGGTTCTCAAAAGTTTTTGAATCAAGGTGTGCCATTTTGGGTCTAAAAATCAGTTCTGCAGGGCAAAAAAGCCTCTCACAGTCAGCTGACAGATTCACTAGATGCCTTTTCTCCACAACAGTCTCCCTCTCTGTCTGTCTTTTACGTCTTGTTACATCTGTTGTGCTCATGTGTGATATTCCCTCATGGATACACTTAGGAATCGTCACGTGTTATTGTCCAGTCAATTTAAGCTGAAATGAGTCTTGATGTGGGTAAGGCGGCGCGTGATGAAACTAGAGTAATAAGGACTTGAAAGTGCAGATATTTGTGATAAAAATGTTGGGAGTAAAAGCAAAAAGTTGTCAGAAAAATAGTACACTGATACCACAGATATAGATACCTGAAAAACTGTTGCACCATAGACTCCTGAAAAACTGTATTTCAACCAAAATATATACTTGGATATGGATGGGTTGACTTCCAAGAGAATCTGAGAGTATAACTGTGATAGGACAATATCGGCCAAACAATATATCGGGCTCTAATTATTTTGGATGAAGAATTTTCTTTTATGCTGCATTTCTCATGTGCAAGTAAGTGGCTGTAATTAAAATATCCAAAGATTCAACTTTCACATTTGCTGATTTACTAACTTGCAGCCTCTTGCAGCAGATGCAGAAAAACAATGATATGTTCAGCTTTACATGGGAGGGGAGGGGATACAATCAAATCAGTGTATTAGAAATAGAAGTGCTTGCAGAGTAAACCCACACATGTCGTCTACATCAACAAGAGGCAGTCATTAAACTATGTCCCGAGGAGGTGCAGTGACAGCTTCAAGTAGTTTGGTATTATACCACCATGCCCAATTTACAAGCCAGATGATATTTGCATCAGAGGCTGAGAAATTCCTCGGTGAAAACACAGCTTAGGGAAGAAAAGCATCTTCTGTTATCTGACTGATAAGGACAGCGCTACTCGCATCTTCGTTATTTTTTTTTCGGCTAGTTTTTCTTCCGCCTCTAGAGTAAGCTCCTTATACAGTGTGTTTTTCTCCCACTGAATAATGGATCTGAGAGCCTAAAATTGGCCATATGCCTACACTTTATTTCACTGATTTTCACTGATTCAGGGCTTATGTAGCTTTGCGTCTACCCCACCAAAGTCTGCATTAATAAAAGTATTCTTAAGTATTTACAAACAGTTTGATACTTATGTAAGGAAATGAACTCATTGCCCTCTTCCTCTTTAAGTACCTTTAAGACACCTATGGGAGTGAAATCCTGCCTATAAGGGACGGTGCCTCAGTCCTCTTTGATAAATGCTGCAGGCAGATACCTGGCTAGATGATTTAAATTCAAAGAGAAAAAAAGGGCTGTACTGTACAGGGAGTCTCGCTTCATTAGGGCTCTGTGTGCTGAGAGCGCTGGATGTTATATAGAGAAGCTAGCTGCAGCTGGCTGAAATATAAAGTCCCCCAAATGAAAACCCAGGCATGTTTTCCATCAGGCGGGGTAAAGCTGGTGCTAACCAGGAACTTTCAAGTGAATGACTCTGGGAAGCTACTTTGATGTAGTTGACAAGGAGCCAGTAATGAGGAGGTTGACTTTGCTCTCACTGGAGCCCCCCTCCCTAAACCTCTTCTCTTTCCATCAAATGATTGTGAGTCTGTATGCTAATACTGCACGTCTGTCCATTTGTTGATTCTGCTCGTCTCCCCTGCAGATCACCAACTGCCACTGTTTCAAAAGACACTCATGATCACAACAATAAACCAGCACAAAAATGACAATTACCACCACAAACCAACATAACAACTGAACAAACACATTACAAACACT
>JAJHUR010091798.1:0-29797 GCA_027495735.1 Lutjanus campechanus | reverse complement strand
CCAGTTTATTATCTTGAATGAATTCATAAAGAATGTGGCTTTTGTTATTCAGGGACCGGGTATTGAACAGAGTGAGCTTCATATTGCTTTGCATGGTGTGAATGGACTGGGGGGATTTTGTCAGAGCTCGCAGACACGGAGCGCGCACCTGTGTGTTGTTGTGATGACGTAGGTGATGCGTGGCAGGGCGCTCAGCTGACCAGAGACCGGGGATGGAGTGTCCTGACTGGGACAGGACAAACTTCCGACCAGAGCCTCTATGGATGTATCTGGGTCGTCGTAGAAGACCGTGTTTTTTGATGGCAGGGATGCATGGCGGAGTGGAGCAGCAGTTGAGTTGGAGAAGTTGTGAGGCGGAGTATTTCAGTGCCATGCCTGTCAGGAGTGATGGAGCGTAGAGCCCGGAGAGGTTAGCCGGCAGCCGCGGGCTAGCTGACCAGAGCGTGGAGCACAGCAGGATAATCCAGAGCATGGCATGTGAGGGAGGTCTGAGTGAAGAGGATGAGCGGCTTGAGGATATTGTTAGCCAGGGCAGGAGACGTTCAGGCAGAGAGGGCAGCCGGGTAACTGGCAGCGCCAGCAGTTGGTAACTTTGGTGCGGGTTGAAGACTGTCAATGCGGCTAGCAGGGAGTTAGCTAGCCAGCCACCCGCGGCGAGCAGGAAGCTAGCCAGCCTTCCGAGTTAACGCACCGAGGAGCAGTCCAAGCACGAGAAAGGCTGTCCACGGCAGGGCAGGGGATGAGATGTCCAGGAGTGAGCAAGCAGCAGCTTGGTCGTAGGTACCGGACGATCGAGTGAAGACTGGAGGAGGGCTGGCGGATTTGCAGCACGGAGCCGGTGTTTCAGGTGTGTCGGCAGGTAGGCAAACACAGTTACAAATCACGGCGATCAGTGATCCAGCCAGCGGTTAACGGAGAGATAGAGCTACCAGGCTGGTCGGCCAGATGTTGCTCTTGGGGCTTGAGAAAAGTAAGGAAAATAAAACTTGTCCAGACAGAGAAGCGGCGAACAACCAACGCCAGCGTCCTCTCACATCCCAAACGCCAGCGTCCTCTCACATCCCAAATAAACCCAAATAAACCTGGCCTTCAATGGGTGTGAAGGCATACGTTCATTTTTGGGTAAACTATCCCTTTATCATTAACCCTGATGTCAATCTACACTCTGTAATGACGTTCATCAACTTGCACTGTCCCTTCAAATAAATAAATTGAATTGAATTGAATTGAATTGAATTGAATCCCATGACTTGCAACAACTAAGCTGGCTTTCTTTTTTATTGGTTTGTTTTTGAATTTTTTACAGTCAGGAGAGAAATGTTTTGTTTCTATTTGGTTTGGACTGAAAAACACCATCAAGCTGTAAAATGCAGTCTGGTAAAAGTCAAATTAATGGCCCCAAGTTCTGATATATTGCCAGATATAACTTGCCTTAATTCCTCGATCTGGAATTCTACAGTTGGAGCACTGATGTTAAGAAGCATCAAATTAGAATATTTATCATTGGTCAGTGAAGAATTTAGTTCCATAGTTCAGCCTCAGGTTAATGAGAATACTTGTAGGTAAAATCCACATGCACACAGACACAACAAATTGCTATTTAGTGCATAATAGAGAGAAATTGATTATTTGGAATCTTGAATTAATGATTTGCAATATGTAGTCAGACTGGACTGCAAAATGCTAATATGACCAGTTCACTGATTGAATCATGGCTGACAGAAAGAAAAAGAGGTGCAGTTTCAGATTGGACAAAACATGTGTGTCTTTCTATGATTTCTCATTCACAGAGGGTTCTGGTCCAACTGAGCCACCTGGTTGCCATTTTATGCAAAATCCAGCCTGTGATTGGTTGCCATTCTACTCTAAATGGTGGGCTCTGACTGGTCTGACATTTCACTCTGAACAACAGGCACTGATTGGTGAGGGAGCTGATACTGCGCCTGGACTGATTTCCAGCATGCCACGAACGAATGCACACACAACGTTCGTATAGCCGATACGTGTGTGCACACAGTTAAAAAGGGAAGTCTTTCCAACTTTAGGAGATAAACAGGGTTGCAATGGATGGAAATTGAAAGGAAAGAAGGACAAATAAATTACAGAATCTACATGTTCACATCTTAAAAAAGATCTGCATACAAACACATGCCCAAAAAACTTGACAAATAATACATCAGGCATAAACATATACATGGACGAATGGCAGATATCGTCTTGTCTACATCTCTCTATAAATGTATAACATGCTAACACTCACATTTAGCATTTACACTCCCTTATTTGCATTTCTTCGTCTTGCGAGAGATGAAGAGGGAGACAGTCATGGGAAATGAACTAAAGAGCTGATTTGGTATGCAAGTGCCACAACATCACAACAGGGAAAAGCTAAATTGAAATGTCATTTTGTATTCATCACAAAACAGTGATGTGTGTGGGTACGGGGGTGGTTTGAGCATTATAGGGTGTTTAGTTTGTGCGTCTCTTTGTTGTGTCAGCGTGTGTTTTTGCTTGTTGCAGTGCAAATTATTTTTGCTTGTAGAATCTCTCATTCATCAACATGGTTATAATATGTAGAAAACATTTGCCAACCAGTTACCAGCCAACTTCTCATTGATTGATTGTGGCATCTTGTGTTTTATTATTAGTGGTTCAAATTTAAGCAGATATCATGGCACATATTTTATGTATTTCCGATGCCAGCTCCACCACAAGTCATTATAATTTAAAGATATAGTTTAAGGTGATATGAAGATATCAACCACATATTTCTAATCGGTTTCTTAAATATTTGGGAAAATGAGGGGTAGCCGTTCAGACAGATGCATGTCAGGTGATCTCAAAAGGAGAGAATCTTGTTTGGGTAACTCGGACGGTGAAGCATGATGGCATATGGAAAGAACCTAGAGTTAAACTTAAAAAATGTTCACATTAAAAGAATAAATCCAACAAAAACTCAAGGATAACAACTGTTTTACAGTAAATCAGGAAAATAATTCACTATTCTGGCAAATCAAAAAAAGAAAAAAAGTTCAAGAATACCAAAATGACATTCATACAGTTCTAACACTGAGAACACTGACATCAATCTCATTAGCAAGGCATTCCCCAAACAGGTTCCAACACAGAAAGACATTAATCTAATAATGCAATGCCACCCCTTTTGGTCACATCTCTCACTAACAAGCCAGTTGTTTTGCTTTCTTAAGATGCAGAAAATGTGCAGACAAAGGTGAGCTGAAAACTTTAATTAAAAACATAAGAAAAATGTGGCTTTGATGAATCATTAGATGACTGGATAAAGTCACATCACCAACAGCCTGTTATGGAGTTACTTACTGCACCATTCATTGGATCCATCTGTCAAAGATGTTATGTAAATAATCTTACCAACATAAAAAATGTGTTGTGCAGATGATATCACCATTCTTTTAAAACTCTTAGATTCCTAAAAAAGAACTGAAACCTACATAAACAGGCTTCAAAGGAGCTTTTCTTTTTATCAGTTATTTTTTGGCTTCACTGCTGAAAGATGTATCACCTGTGACAGAAAAACACTTGTAGGCATAGGAGAAGGACGTTTAGGTTAAAGAGCAAAGGACCGATCATTGATGCACCCTGCACAGTCATTTGTGGATATATTTTAACGTCGCGGCTCACGGACACTTGGATTACACCACACGAGCAGGATGGAGACATTTTGTGTTTGTTTTGTGTTCTTTGTTTTACATTTTATCCGTGATCTCCATTCACTGCCATTGGCTGCAACCCTGTTTTCTGCTGAAACTCCAGGATTGTTTTGTGAACTGAAGATCTTCACCCATCCTCACATAGGGGTGAGTACATATTGAGTATCGCTTTAAGGCTGCTCCTGTCTAATGTCCCTCCAGGAAAATGAAATGGATGAAATGGGGCTGGCCAAGCAACAGGAAAACCAGATACTTTTACCCACATCTTACAGAGATCTGCTCCACAACATCCCGGATCAAGGTGCACTTGACGTGTAGACCAGTTCTGAGCTGACAGGACAAAACACACATGACTCTGGCAGGACAAGAGGAGGTGAACTCTGTTTTTACATCAATGATGCTTTGTGCTCAAATACAGTCTGTACAGACAGTATACAGACCGTATTATAATCACCATCTTGTTGCTGCTGTTTACATTCAACCTGACACAAATTCAAAAATTGCAGAATTATTTCCTGGGTCTGTACTTATTTTGTTGTGCAACCCTGTGTTGTGTAATGACAGACTGTCCACACTGTTATTTGCAAATGATCAGATCTGATTTGTGTGTGCAGACATCAGTAACCTATCTGCATGGGTTGCTGCGGTGATAGTAACTACATATGTTGAGTCTCATTCTTAGGTCAGTTTGGGCACATAACCTAAGGTATTTGATGACTCACCAATCAACTATCATTCTCCAGAATCGCTCTCTCCACCTTTAAGGACATGACCTTCTGCCAGCAGCCATGAACACAAGCAGTTGTGTTTGTCTCAACAAACAGCAAAGCAAAAGGTACGATTGTCAGAAAGTTGGAGTGGGAAAGGATTTTTGCCCCGGTGCCACACATGTACCGCCAATACATTGTAGTTCACATTTAACAACTTAATCCAGGTCAAATCAACCACCGACCAAACAGGCACAGGCTGTTCAGCATTTTGAATCTTCTCATCAAGAAAATTCTGCGATACTGGCTCAAAGCTGTGTGTTGCACATTGTTCCTGCATGGAAACAGGTCCCAAAGCTCTCACTCTACAGAGTATATTCGCTAAAAATAAACATTGTAATTAGGCTTACAAGGTCTTGATATTTTGTATTTGTTTACTGTAACACTTAAAATGATAAGATATACAAATTATCATCAGAAATTAATGAATTAATAATTTATTACAGGTGGAAAGGTGATATATTTAAAAGCTCTAAGTTCTCAGAGAAAACCTCTTTAATAAAAATATGTGTACACATGTGCATACCAAAGCAGAGACAGTTTCCTGCTTGTATTAAAGAGAGTGTTACTTAGTGTTTGATAGACTCTGGGTAATTTGTTCCTTTGGGGCTACTGTCCTCTCAGCGCCTTTTATGAGTCATCATATACCAGAATAAAAACAAAAGCCCTTTAAACATCTACAAAGACCAGTTTATTTTTGTTCATAAACACAATCTTGATCATGAACATTGAGTGTCACAGGTTTTCTAACAAGAAATTCATAAACAAGAAGATTGTCAGGCCTATAAAAAGACACTCTGAAGCCCTACATAGGGTGTTCATGATGCATTGATTCAGCTATCGTTAATTGCAGCTTTACACAACTGTTTCTGATCAGATTTTCATAAAGGCGCACATAAAGAGTTGTTTTGTTTCCCTTCTTATTTCAAACACTGAGCACCTACTGAAACCTCTTACCTGAAATAAAACCTGCTTTCATCTGTCAAAAATATTTATGACTTTTATGTGATATGACGTATTTGATCTCGCAGAGCAGTGACAGAACAGAAGCAATAAGCAGCTCTGAAAAGTGATATGACAGTTATATCTTTTATATGTCAAACAAATAAATAAGGGACAGATCTTTGACATTCTGAGTTTTACAAAACAATCCCTTTATGTGTGCACTGACTTATGAAAAGGAATTTTCTGTTCATCAGTCCATTACAAATTAAAATTCACATAAGCTTCTATTATGATCTTATGTGTTTTAAGTACTACTGCAGATCCACATTTATAATTACAGGCAGCCACAAGGAACACGTTAGTTGCCAGTAAAATATTCTCCTACATATGATCATCTCCCTGAATTCCTGTCTGAAAAGTGTCATCTTCACTTTATTCTTTATTCTGTCATATCAGTGTCATCCATATTGATTATGTTACTGCTTCTTGGACAGTATAATAAAGGCTATTTATTTAAATAAATGGGCCTGTGTGGCAAATTACACAAAATTTCAAACTATTGTAACTTTAATTTTACTTTACCAAACTCGTGTCCACATGCAGCCTCAGTGTGACCAAATGTGGCTCACTAGAAATCCATTTCAGATAACCATCTCAGTGACTGTGGCATTACAACCTGGTATCACTCCAAAGCTTGTGATACTGTACTGTAGATCCACTAGTCCACCATGACACGAGGCCTGACGAGTTAGCAATACATTTGTTACGTCTTGTTAGACTTTCAAATAAAACTTGCTGAGAAACATTTCAGGTAACAGAGTTTGGTTAGGTTTAGGCACCAAAACTGCTTGGTTAGGATTAGGAAAAATATGTGGCAAAGTAAGTGGTACAGGACCCGAACCCTGGTTTCCCTTGTGAATGTCCTGTGTTTTCCCTACTCATCCACTCCAACATTCTCCCTATGCAGACTTTTTTTCACATCTGGGTATGGCAAAAGTGACACTGACATGGTATCCTCTAGTGGATTGGTGGGTCTACTACACACACTTTGCTGTGAGGCTGAGCTTAGTTCTAGATTGGAGACGTTTCAGACATGTGCAACTTTTCATCTCGGTTACCTCTTACAATGCACCAAGCTATGCCAAGTCACGCCCAAGATGGGCCATCTCCAATCCAATTGCTGTGACATCTCATTGGCTGTAACCACTTCTCCCTCTCAAACAAGAGTGCATTGTGAGACCCTACTCATATCTGTGTAGAGAGACCAGAGAAACAGGTGTTTAAGTGTGTAGATCTCAGTACTTTCTGCAGCTTCTAACTGAATCTCTGTGGTTTAATTGCTGTTTGTACTTTCAGATATCTGCTTTATTTCACTCTTTCATGTTCACTTTCAGCTGCATAGAAGTCATGATCAGTTGAAAATGCAACATTTCCTGATTTTGCTGCTTCATAATAAAAACATTTAAATAACAAAATAATGGGGGACTTTTATTGTCAAGGAATTATTGGAAATGAAGTGTTTATTTGTTTTTTGTTTTTACGGCTGCTGGACTCTATCTGTACTAATCTAACCTATACTGTTCCTTCTGCTGTGGCATGTGGGGTGCCATAAAAAGCTTTAAACAAAGAGAAGTGTGTCTTCCTCAGTTGTTAGGGACTGTGCAAATATAAAAATGGTGTGGCATAATAATTTGCTTTTTTTTTAATGTCATCCTTTTTTAAATTACAATGACTCACTAAAAACTGAAATGAAATACACATCTGGGATAGGAAACCTCTCCTGCTCCCCCAAACAGTTATATCCCTTTAGAAAAACAAGCTTTGTACAGTCCTTTACACCATTTTAGATAAATCTTCCTACAAGAGTGAGAATCCCTTGGTACAGTAGTAGTTTTCACTCATATTTGACCAGTGGCATTTTTCTCTGAGTAGTGATTTCACTGATTTTTAAGCACTGTGAGGAAAATGGCACCCTGTGGAGTATTTATTAATGAAACTAGCGCTCTCTGATCTTGTTCTTCGAACACACTTAGGATGATATAATCTTCCATTGTTGTTATGAATAATATATTCTATACGATGAATAGCATAATGATACATGCAGTACTGTACGGCTCTGCATGCTTGAGCAGATGCAGATGACATGCGATACAGCTCGCAGTCTTTTTTGTCATTGAAGGCATTGTCACCACAAATGAAAGCAGGGAAAGGCACAGATCTGCATGACAGAAAATCAGATGTGAGGGGAACAAGATGAAACAAAGCCGAGTTAGTGTGCTTCCTCCAGTCATCGGTGTAAAATTAGATCAGACGAATTGTTTCAGTGGGTTCGCCTTATTTGCTTTTTTCTCCCTCCCTCCTGTCATCCTCCTCCATGCTTTATTTTCCTTTCTGTCTTTCAACCCGCATGACAAATAACAGGAGGAATAGGAGAGGGAAATCTAGTCATGGCATGAGGGGGGTATTAATACGCTTCTACCTGGCATGACAGAGAGGAGGGAACAACAGTTCATATAGGTGAGACAACAAAATGGCTCCATGAAAAAGTGGGAAAGTAGTGACTCGTTTGCTCCTGGTAAAAGTTTTGACATTAGTTATATATTTTTGTTTTGGATAGCATAGCAGGATGGCATAGTGGAAGGGTTTCTTTTTTCCAGTGGGGCGTCCAGTCTGCCAGTTGCCAAAATGTGTGCCAATCTGGGCCAGAAACAAGGACTGAAAACTATCCAGACGGTCTGTTAAATAACACAGACATGCTTTGGATGTGTTATCAGATCACCATTTTTCTTCTCTTCAGGAGGCTGGGTTTACTCTCTCCATAGACAAGATAATTAATAGTGGATCGAGCGTGTGTGACGTCACTTATATGTCTCTGAAGAGCGGTTTGAAGCTCAGTGTGGTGGGTCTGGCCGTCGCCATCTTGGCAGTGCCGGACTCGAGTAAAATTGGCTAATCCAAAAATGGACAAAGAGTGGAGCATGGGTGCAGCTGAGCTGGCCAGATGAATCGGCTAGCTAGCGGCAAGGCACCTGTGTTGGCGCACACTTGTCAATCAAAGCTTGCACATCCTTTATACTTGAAGCCTTAGTATAACTCAAACGGGGGAGTTATTTCAGAATTCACCTTGGTACAGACATCATGAACAGGGAAATAGCTACAGACACCACGCTCTAAATATGTTTATTTCTGCTGAGAAGTTGGGCATATTAATATGGAAGTCTATAGAGAGACGAAGTTCTTCCCCTTCCAGTGGATCACCATGGGACCTAACTTCAGAAAATCATGAATGCAGTCCATAGCAAGAGGCAAATTGTTTGAAATGAACACACACAGACATTGTGCAAGTGTTTTCATCGTTTTTGTAGAAGTGTTTTCATAAAGGATCTTGCTTGTTCTTTCTGTTTCTGGCTGATAAAACACTTCAGGTAAGATAACATTACCACTGAGCGGTTTCACACAAAACTAAACCAAACTACCACAAACCTACCACAGACTGTGACCTTCTTGTCTGGTAAGATGATCTTCAAAATTGACAAACATCAAATGTGTAATTCATGACACAATTCAAACTGGAGCAAAAAATTACTTGGCTCTTGCCACTGACTACCGTCAATAGTTGTCTAAAGTAAGGTCCCATGGGGCACAAAGGAAGAGGAGGGAATTTGCCTCTCTGGAGACTCACTTGCATTTGGAACCAGCCTGAAGTGGACATTCGAGGAACTGCAGTTGCTGACTGTCTCCCATGTTTAGTGGTTTGAAGAAGTCAAAGTCAAAGTTGGCAAATTAGCAATGGCTGACAAATGGTAATTTCTTGTTGTTTTTATTTTTACTCCACGACTACTTCAATGTTACTTTAAAGCACAAGCTTACTGGGTTTCTGACCAAGGTACATTAACATTCCTCTGCAAATACTTTGTATCACACTGTATAACTTCAGTGTCCTATGTTGCCTCAGAAAAATGAAAAATATTAGAAATATGGTGAATGCTAAAATGCAGTTTGCCAGTGAAAAGTCATAGATGCAATAAACTCACTCAGTAATATCAAAAACTTTCTCTCTAAATAGCCACTGGTCATACAAGAACACATAAGGCTGTAATAGCTTACAAATTAAAATTTTGTAAAGGAGGATTGTGTTATCTTTTGTTTTATGATTTGAGCTAGTGGTTATGTGGTCTTTTTTCCTATGCTTTTTTTTGGTTTTACAGTTATGTCACTGTTTTAATACTTGTGCTTACACGTTTTTTTCTGTGCTATGTGCTTTGGTCAGTATTGTGCTTTTTGTCTGTGCTTATGTGTTTTTATAAAGTTTGTTTCTTAATGTTTTTGGTTATATGGTTATGTCATTGTCACTAATTGTGCTTATGTACTTTGCTTCTGTGCTTTTGTATGTTATCTTTTAATGTTATTTTTCAACCCGTCAGGGACAGCAGATGAAAGTCAACCTGTGTGGATAAATTTGGCACACTTATGTGACGAGACTTAAATGCACTGTCGCTTTTTAAATAAAATAAACAAAAAAAGATGATGCACAATCTTCATATAAAATACGTTCTTAGCTTCTTAATGTTTGCTTTCATGTTTCTCAGTCCCGCAGAAGTAACAGCCTCCACACACAAAAAAAAAAAAAAAAAAAAAAAAAAAAAAAAAAAAAAAAAATAAAAACACAAGAGAAAGGATTTTGCAGGCATTGTAATACTTCGCATTTGCACAGAAAAATGTTTAATGAGGCATTGTTTCAAGTGTCAGCAGGGAGACAAAACAAATGTGAAGGTTAACACAAGTATTGTGAGGCATCAGCTGCTGATGTTGCACTCACTGCACCTTAGCTTATTGTGAGTCAAATTAAATCTTATATTTATTGCAATGACAAGCAAAGATTAAGTGACAGAAATGTATTGGGACTCTGGCACATCTAAATGTTTTCGCAGCATCTGTTCCAGACAGCCTGGTGACCCACGTCTAATAATTCAACCATATAATAATATCTTGTCTGTCATCGCTCCATTTTATTGTCACGAAATTTATGCACATAATAAGCTTATTTGAAAGTTTTGACAGCCCATTGGATGAGACTGAAAACCTCTCGGGTTTAGTGTATTGATACTCCCGCACAAAGCCACTCCAACTTTGTTTTTCCTCCCACTGTATTTTCCCACCGTGTCTGTTTAGGGCTCCGGTGGTTCCGACTGTAGAGCCGATGTTCTCATAGAATATTCTATAATATCCACCCACACTGTTACGAGCCTCCACATGCGGGGACAGGGATCACTAATGAATGTGACGAAAGACTGAGGGACTGAAAGGGACAAAGTGTACTGCACTGATGGATTGGCGCATTTCCCTGAAAAACAACAAACACCCACATGGATTCGGGCCCCTGCTTTCTTGCTCTCACAGACCTTTGCCATACAGGACATGATTCTCCAGTTTATCCCTCAGTGTTGTCTTTACAGTGTCTCCTATAGCTCCCTTTTAACCTGTTTATGTCCATGTTTCTCTACCTTGCCTCGGCTTTCTCATTGTCTCCATTGATCTTGCCTTTTCTCTGAAAGTATGAGCATTGTTCCCTGCCTAATCTCCAGCTTTTCAAGCAGTTCATTTGAAGTAAACACCTCGCTAAATTATGCAACCTGTATATACATGCACTCACAGAACAACAACAACAGCAGGGTGATTTAATTTCACCCACGAGAAGCACTTTCTGAATTATCTCGGTACTTACCACTACGAAATACTGACCCTTTTCATTTTTGCGTACCCCCTGCGTACCATTACTTATTACCGCAAACCACCAATTAAAGTATTAATAAATGTAGGTATCGCAGTTATTTTTATGTTGCAGGCTAGTTAGCTGCTTTTTCTGGCCAAACAAGCCCCTAGAGGAGGTGAAACATGCTGCTGCTATCCTGCTGTCTGCAGAGTAAAATGCAGTTCAGTTCAGCTGGACAGATTGTGGATGAAAACTTAAAGGACTATAGAAGCAAAAGCAAAAGCAAAAGCCTCTTATACTGTGTCCAACATTAATGACTGCTGTGGCTTCACATTTAAAGCATTCAATGTTTATGAATTTTTGGTGGGCATTATTTTGTCCAGTGTGTAGGATTTAGTGGCCACATAGCAGTTATTTTTGCAGATTAGGTGCAAACTGCAACCAACTGAACACTGCTCGTCTCACCCTCCCCTTCCAACCAAGAAGTAGAACGTATGGTGGTTCCAAAACCTGTAAAGTTGTAAGTTGTTTGGCTGCACTGTAAACTGATACACTAGTGACAATACTTTCCTGTTGTTGTTTCTGTAGCTGTTCAACTAGTGTTTCCTATGTTAAGAAACTGCAGTTACTGTCACCGCAGTGACCATGGGTGTCAGCAAATCAACCACACTGTAAAAAATAGAAGATGAGAAAACAAATTACTTAGATTAACTTAGATTAAGACATTCAGTCAGAATGTTGTCATTGCTATTCAGATTTACACATTCACATTATTTTCCTTTCTGTTTCTTTATCTTTTTTTCTTCTTCTCTGTATTTTAAAGTACATAAGTAGCTCTGACTATTTGTGTTAAGTTTGATAAACTTAAGATAGCATTTTGAGTGAACTAAGGCACAAGTATAAATTTGAATAGTTGTGTTAGTCTGACAAACTTGAGATAGCACTTTCAGTGAACTTTTTAACTAAAGTTGTCACAACAAATAGATTGAGCTTTGCAGCTGGTAGCTTTAATGTTTTAAAGTTTTTGTGCAGGGTTGAAATCCTAATCATTACAAGTTTAAAGCTGCGCTCATTAAAGTTTGTTATTTTAAGAACAGATGTTTGTTTTATTCGCAGCCTGCAGCTTGACTTTTTTGGTTTGGCTAACCAAGCATAAAAAGCTCTAATAAAAACCGTCTGTATGCGACCTGTCCAGAACCGAGCAGCAGACAGTGAAAATTAGTGACTAGTGGGTGAAAATAGTGGATCATTAAGCAGCTAAAATGACACACATTTTTTCTCAGGATGTTGCAGAAACCTATGTATGAAAAAGCAGAAGTAAACAGTGAACATTAGATACCACCAGGTTGCCAAAAACACAACTCTCAATTAATGGTAAAGTTGCTTTCTATGGGCTTAAAATGTGGTTTTAAAGTTTGTGGCTCACAAAAAAACAGGCTGTGGACAGCTTGAATGCTTGTTAGTTACAATGGAACCCATGGTGACAAGTTTTTATAGTAGAAAAAAGTATCAAAATATCCATAATGGTCCCAAATCACATTATTACATTTTTACGGTCTGTCAGTATGCTCCTTAAGTTCCACACACATTGTGAGACCAAAAAATGTCTGAATGCACTGCCAAAGTAAATGAAGCAAAGCCTTTAATCAGTGACATTTTGACAGTAGGATTTAAGTGTGCTTCATGTTGACGATCTGCTTTCCTTCATTTTAGTGTGCTAATGTAAGAGAAGCATTTGTTTATTAAGCAGTTTACCTTCATTACAGACCCACTGAAGCAGCATTCTCAGCAGGTGCATAAATATGGTAAAATGTACCATTGGAGAAGGAGGTTGTCAAATATCTCAACGCAAATATTCACAGCTGTCACACGAAAGCGAGTGGCAGAGTCAACTGCCAAAGTGGAGCAGACAAACAGAACAGGCTGCCGAGCCCAACCACAGGAGAAAATTAGGTATTTTACAAGAGAAAAATGGTGTCATCTGCAACGTACAGCTGTGCCCTGCCCCCAGCCCCCTGGCCAGATCATATACATCACATCTGAAGCTCATTTCTAGCGGGACTGAGGCTTGTGAAGATAATCATACCCTCTCAGATGAATTTCATTTCAAACGATCTTTGAAACTGAGCTGCATTCAATCCCTGTGGAAATACAGTAGATGCAAACTTTCCACTTCAAGATAATATTCAGGTCAGCATGTAGGACATGAATCCTTGAGAGCTCGGCTTTTAGGGACAGACACTTGTAATAATATTAATAACATGAGCGATCGCTTCTGGTAAAATGCCACAGTAGGACACATGTTTGATTTGCTGTAAAACAAAACTGAACTAAATTGAACTGAATAAAATTTTGACAGTTGTTTTTACAGTTATTCCCATATGGGGACAACAGATCATTACACTGGTGTTGACGGGGTCACTGAAGGCTGTGTTGTGGAGGTTTGATAATGAACTTGTCAATGCTTTTCTAGATGATCTGTGGAAACCGGCACTGCTGAGCCATTAATTTGGAATCTCGTCACGCTTTATGTTGCTTCCTTTCTTTCCTCTTTTCTCTTCTTTCTTTGTCAGTACAAATGAGATCATTTTATTTGCAAATTTGCTTCATATTAGCCTTTTTTGTTTGTTGTTTATCATAAGCTTAAACATGTAGTCAGTCATTATTATTCCACTGCCACACCACTTTGAGCAAAAAGTCAAAAAATATTAATTCAGTAATATAGCCTGGTATGCTTTTATTTTATTGTAATAAAAAAAAAAAAATTCATGAATATTTTATTAAAACAAGTCTGAGGCAAGGGGCTGCATTTATGACTATTGTGTACATACAGATAAGGGCTTGAAATTGAAATGATTAGACACAAAGCCTTGAGTTGCTCACCTGGTTCACCTGCAATCCGATCTTCAGCCATGTCAGTGTCACCTTCCTTCTCTGTTACCACACCGACAATTGATGCCATGTGCCCATCAAACAGAGATAGGTCTGATGTCCCTATACCCCTATCAGGGGTGCTTATGCTCTGCCAACAGAGAACCATGCGTTTATTGCCATTAATTTTGAGGATGGATCACTCCTTCTTCACCTCTGACATGGTTCGGTTCTCAGGGCATGAAGCATTTCCGTGCTGGTGCCCCCATGTTCGAAAGAGCACCATAAAAGTGCCCTCTAATGTGCAAGACAATGTAATAAAGTGCCCTCCAGTGTGCCCTTCCAGTGGGCAGAGCTTGGTAAAGTGCCCTCTAGGGTGCTGTTCCAGAAGACAAGACAATGGTGAAGTGGACAGATGTGGTGAAGGGGACAAAACAGGCATAGGTGTGATGCAAGCAGTCCGCACTGGAACGACGTTCCGACTCTTTATTTTTCCTCCATTTTGCATAATACTTTATTGAAATGCTTGAAGATCAAATCATCACTAAAGCATATTGCCTTGATGAGACAGAGCTCAGTTTTTGCAGTGAGAAGCGTCAATTTCCGTAAGCAAAGCATGACACAGACTTGCAGTCCTCAGAGAGAGAGAGGGAGATATTTTCTTTGCCTCTGCCCTTCAGACAGCCTGAGTCTCTTACAGGCTGCTAATATGTTGCCACTCAACAAACTTCCTTGTGTTTAGAATGCCAGGGCCATGGACACCAAATCCTACTTTTTTATTGGCCTCAATTTCCCCCAGAAGCATTTCAGTCTCAGTGTGAGAAATTTCTCTTCTTAGCTTTGTGCTCTAACATAGCCTTTTTTGTCCAGGGATTATCACGGACATTTGTATGCATATCGACATTTATTATCTCCTCCAGATATAAGGCGTACTTTCTTCAAACTTGGCACAAATGTTAAAAGGATATTCCACCCCTAGATGATAATCCACAGGATTTGGTGTCCATGCCGATGTGATGATGGGTGAAGATCTTCAGTTCACAAAACAATTCTGGAGTTTTAGGAGAAACAGGGTTGCAGCCAAATCCAGTACAATGGCAGTGAATGGAGACCACGGATAAAATGTAAAAAAAAAAAAAGAACACTAAACAAACACAAAGTGTCGCAAGACTTCATATATCTCACACTATTTTCACACGTGCATCCATTAAGAGATATATGAAGTGCAATATATCGGCGAAGTCTCGCGATATATCGATGCTATGTTTACATGCTACCTGGGAGGCTACAGCTAACATTTCAGCTAAAAACATGGTGTAAATGGCATCTTTTGTGGTTAAATTTTAATGTTGCGGCTCACGGACACTTGGATTACACCACAGAAGCAGGATAGAGACATTTTGTGTTTGTTTTGTGTTCTTTTTTATTTTACATTTTATCCATGGTCGCGATTCACTGCCATTAGCTGCAACCCTGTTTTCTGCTGAAACTCCAGGATTGTTTTGTGAACTGAAGATCTTCACCCATCATCACATCGGCATAGGGGTGAGTACATATTGAGTGGACTATTATTCTGCGGTGGAATATCACTTTAATGTGGTCAAAATCATCATGACCTCATGTCCATCCCATTCTGTTGAACATGAGGAAAGTGTTCTGGAGGAAAGTTCTTCTTGCTCATAAAACGCAAGAATTCATATGCTAATTGTGACAAACTTTCGCACTAATGTCTAATACCAGCAGTGTAGCAATGTAGTTTAATTATAATCCATTACAGTTATTGAAAAACATATATAATTAAATTACGGTTACTACTATAAACTTCTATACTACTAGAAAGGTTTTACATCCAAATATTCTTTTTGGGTTGCTTGGTGAAGATCTGAACTCTACTAAGCATACTCTCCTAGTTATGGGTGTTTCTTTAACCATTTATGGGTAATTGAGAGTGTGACTTAGGTGGTGCATTGGGCTTGTGCATGTGCAGACAATTCATTAAAGAAATTGCACACTGATAGGCATATCCAAGGTTTTATAAGTCAGAATATTTGTGTGTGTGTGTGTGTGTGTGTGTGTGTGTGTGTACATTTCTTCATTTGCATGTCTAACATTTAGTGTGGATTCTCCGCAGAGTTTTATAAAAGAAAAAAGGTCACAGATCTGCAAATTGGGCAGGCCATTTATCACAAAAATGTCAGCATTTAAGTCAAATACAGAGTAAATGAATTTTGAATTAAAATTGTCTGACTGCACAAAGATCTCATTACTTTTTCTTATCACATAAATTCCGCCTCTTCAACATCTTTGGCCTGATTTGCTCTCTAAAGGCTATACATTGACCACAGGGAGGGGGAAAGAAGGAGACCGGGAGGTAATTATAAGACACGCTTCACGTCAGCTGAGTGTGACAGATTCAGGTTGAGGGGCTTGACTTCCAGGATTCCTCCTATAACTCACTCAATCACATAACAACATGACCCTGAGTTCAAACTTTGCTATAAAGAATAAAGAAATCCTTGTGGGACCAATTGGCTTAACAGGAAGACGGGGGGATTACATTCGCTTAACCATCCAAACACCTACAAGGAAGGCTTTGCATGCAGACATTTACAGGAGCGTGAATAATAGGGCATAAGCTCCCCACAGACTGCTCTCCTCAACTTAGAATCACCTTCTTGTGTCAATGGCACACAGTGATTTGTACAAGGACATATACAGCAGATATACTGCTTGTAGTGGGTTATGAGCACTACAGCAGCACAGTATAAAATCCACACACACAGAAGTCTTTTCTTTACACTAAATCTTGCCTATATTTTCAGATTTAGTAAGACATGGGTAATGCCTCAAGCCATATATTATCTGAAATGCATCTTCCACCTTCACAGTGCCCCTTCTATTGTACATGCAAGGATTTTATTATCTCTGTCATGCGATCGGTTGTGTGTGTTTGTGTGTGTGTGTGAGATCCATTTGTCCACAGCTAATCTCGCATGCCACTGCACTCATCAGCCTGATATTTCTTTGAGCAAATTCATGACAGTATGCTGAAGGACCTTCGTGAGTCACAATTTTTGAAAAACCTTGAATTTTTGTGACTGCACTGTTTTATGCCGACTCCTCACTCCTCTTAAGCAGCTGGTAACTGTCTGCAAGTCATCAACAACTCCGTGACAAAAACAAGTCTTGCCTTGTCTGTTGCAGGCTACATTATTTTCCTACATTGTGGCTCAAAACTCACGTACATAGAAAAGTTTTGTTTCATCTTAAACTGGAGCATCTGCAGATTATTTGCATACCTGATTAGCTGTGATTCACTCAAATTAGGCATGATACGAGATGAATAAATCCTTGTTCTGTTAGCTCCAGCAGTTAGCTTCTGAAAAAGCCACGGCATCCACAGGGACATGCAGACTCCAACCTTTGAATAGGTAACATTGAGTGTAAATTATTCCGAATTTCAGCTTTTGTGAGTTTCTCCAAAAATGTAGATTTCTGTATCTGTTTTAGTGTTGTAAAGCCACCTGGTTGCTTGCAATGTTCTAAATAGATTACAGTGTTTAAATTGAAAAGTTTGGACTGAGTGTCCCGATTATTGCGTCCTTATTAATTATATACAGTTAAGTGAACCCAGACTGAATGATACAAAAACTTTTTTTTAAAGACGTTCTATATCTAGACAAGAAAAAGTACAAAATACTTTACAAAGAAAACCTTGTTCAAACCTTGTTCAAAATGTCTGCTGGTTGCATCTGGCACTTGTGGTGGCATTGCAGGAGGTGCTTCACCATCTGCTGCCTAACAAAGATCTCCACACTACTGCAGGAGTCTTCACTGTTTTTCAATACATGGACCCTTCTGTATTCCACTGAATATTTTTGGGTCTTTGCTTGCTTACCCGCATCTGCTAAGTCAGTAGCATGGCTAACATTAGCTGCTTTAGCCTCACCCTCTGCTCTTTCACCAGTGGTTTCTGAGGTGGAGGGTATGTCAGAATCTCCTTAGTCTCACTCAGCAGATGCACACTGCTAGTAAAGGTTCTGCATTGGTTGCTGTTTATACACTTGGGATTATAATACAGATAACTGGCTGATATGGTTCAGTAATATGTAGCTAGTTCGCTATGAGGGATAGTGACTTAGTAGCTAGCTCACATTAATGCACAAGGATTCATGGGTAGCCTTTCGGGGGACACACTGCAGTAATTTTGAAGACCCCCTGTTGAAGGCTCATGCTCCACTGATTGAACTCTGCTAATTGAGTCTCAGTGGCATTGGTCTGTGACTAGTGCAGATGTTGAACTGGGCCAACTGGGCTGGTGTCTACAGACCACAAAGCAGTGGACCTCCAGGTGTTTTTCCACACACAAAAAAAACATTGTATATAGGCAGCAGGGTGGAGAGAATGAATCAGCTGACTTCAAGGTAGGTTGAGCTCAGTCCACACCAGTATGTCATCAATGTCAGGCAGAAACTTCACACAGGAAATGAAAAAAAAAACTGTGTTTTTAAACCAGTGGTAACTAATGCTGCTAAGACAAAGTTAGTAACTATTTTTATTACTTCTCAAGATTAAATACTTGTAAAAGCCACAAGCGGACATAAAGGTTGACCAACGGCATTGATTTATGAAAAAAATTAAAACTGTCAAAATACAGGGATACACTCGTTTGCACCCAAATTGGGAAAACTAAGAAAACATAAGCAACCACCCAACCACCCATTAGCCACCCAATATACATCATATACTATATATTTACATACACTAAGAATTACAGCAAAAATCAAGCCATGATACATCAGTGAAATTTCCATTAAAGACCTGATGCTTTTTTCTTAGACACACTCAACCTCATTCAGAGTGCCCAATACTGATTAAACTACTTCACAGCTTTTAATTATAGCGCTCAGTTCACAGTTTCTATAAGTGCAACATACTGTCGAGAGCTGAATTATACTGTGGTGAAACAGTAGTTGTTAGGGGGCTTAAAGAGACAGTGAAAACGTTTGGAGATATAAGACTACTGCTATAAACATCTGGAAGCCATTTGATAGGACAAATCTCATTAGTGGATTTGTCATTAGTGGATTTATCATCACAACCAGACCAATAGAACTGATTTGCTACATTTAAGTCCTGAATGAGATGCACCCCTTTGGCAGTGCTTTCTAAATCTCCACCCCAAGCCAGTTACTTAGACATTTGTCTGTTTTTCTGTGTGTGTTTGATTGATAGCAGCCAACTCTGTTGCTGAATAGAATATTAACTTTCCACACACAAACCATGATAACAGAAGCAGCTTAGAAACATTATGGTGGTACAACACTGTTGATCCAGTACTGAGAACAAGAAAGTGGCCACAGTCATCTGGTAAGTGGCCAGGGCAAGAAGACTCTCCACAGGGTGACGAATTATATTTTAATGCAGTGGTTCCCATGCTCCCTTGTCTGGCCTACCCTCATACTGTAGCACTGTTAGATAAATTCAAGTACCCCTTTGATACTCTGTGTGGATCGGGCTGCTTTCTAAACTGGATGTGGTTTAACCCTATTAATACAAAACTGGATATTTTTGATGATTTTTTCATTCAAGACAGAGCAATCCTGACTAAAAGAGAGCATTTCTGAGGTTGGGTGTAGAGACATTAAGACAGTTGACAGCAGTCCATTTTACTGCCAGGCTGAAATTAATGCTTCTGATATGTGAGTTGATATTTCACAATTAATTTGAGACTTTAATTTCATTTTTATTCTTATTTATTTTATCTGAAATAATACAATCTTACAAAAACTTATGAAAGGAGAGTACATTTTAAACATTAATTCTCTGTTTTTATTCTGTATCATTTTACTTAAAACATTGGCATCACAATGGGTACCAATGCATTTGTACAAATATGCATTAAATTTACTCTTTGGTACTTCTATGCAGATGACACAACAGTATCTTTTAAGCCAATCTATTGACTCTGGTAAATTATAGCAAATATGTAGAATTTTCTCCAACCGAGCTGTGACAAAAGACTCGCCCATCAGATACAAGAAATATATGAAAACTATAGAACTTATCCACAGTAGAAAATGTACATTTCTGTTGAAGTTTCTACTCTGGAGCACGTACTGTTAAGTGTTCCTGTAGAAAAGTGATTAAAACATTTTTCAGGGTAAACAACAATCTTGATAATCAATTAATCAATTTGACTGACCATTTTCTAACATCTGATAGACTGAGTACAAGACTGAGTTGTATCAGTCAACATAACTTTCAGTTTTTCAGTCAGCAGTCTTGTAAGACTGTCCCCCTCCTGCTACACCACACAACAAGCACACATTTTGTGACATTCAGATGTGAAGGAAACGGGGCAGTTTCAACTGGTGCATGGGGACTCCACTGTAAAAAGCTCCTTAAAGGGCACTTTAGGAACCTGGCAGTGAGCCCAGACCCAACCAGGGCAGAGCGCCAGATGTCAAAGTGCAGTGCTGTTCAGATCAAGCCACACTGAACGAACAGGACAGCAGAACAGAGACGAGCAGCAGCCTGTAAACTGAAGCAGACAGTGAGCTGAATGTAACTGACGCATTGTTCATTAGATTGGTCAGGTAGCCAAACGCAACAGGCTGAGTGAACAGCATGTGACTCATCACCTGTAACTGTCACCTGACTGTACAGTGGTCTTCACTCATGAAAGACAGAAAGAATTTCACTTGTTCTTTTAAAGGTGTCTTGACAAGCCACACTCTAATGTGTATACTGCTTTATAAATTCAAGTACATCCAATTTATTGGAAGTGTCTGCAATTAGTTTCTTAATGAGCATCCATTTAGTGTCTGTTAGTGTCAATTAGCTGAGATACAGAAATTGAAAAGGAGCTCCTTTACAGTATATCCACAGGTTGTTTCATGTAGAAAGAAAAATGATCTGCAATTGGATCCACATAGCTACACATCGGCAGTTATGTAGACAGTGTCGGCACTGATTTATGATGATTTCATATAATATTGTGACAATATTTAAGTTAATTTAAAGGGATAATTGGGATTATTTAAAGTGGGGTTATATGAGGTACTTATCCATAGTTTTACCTATGGTAGATGGCAATCGGCACAATCCACTTTGAAGAAACAAAATAATGCAAAATCTGTATTAGCCACTAAATGCCCACAAACACACACGCACACACACACACACACAAATCAATATTAGTTTAAGTGTACGGTACATATAGAATATTTTCACTGCTTTACAATGCAGTCAGATAGCCTTTTCCAATGGGAAACTGCCGTTATATAACCCAAATATTGCTCTGTCTCACTCCAACCAGACTCCTCTGGCAAAAACAGTAATTTAATTACACAGAGCATGGGAGTTGCTGGTCCACTGCTGCCTTGATATGTTGGTTTGTTTGTGTTATTGTGCGACTTTGGTGAATCCAAACTAACATTTTAAAACACAAAATTCACACAATAACATAAATAAACTAACAGATCAAAGCAGTGGTAGACCAGCAACTCCTGTGTTCTGCAAGGTAAAATGACTAAAATGATTTTGCCACTGGAGTCTGGCTGGTTTGGAGAGAGCAATATTTGGCTTATAATGGTGGTTTCCTGTAGGAAACAAATATCAAACGGCAAATTAGGGTGGTGAAAATATTCTAAATGCTCTCAAACCAATGTAGATCTTTTTTTAGGTGGCTAAAACATGTTTTGCTGCTGGCCCTGTCCACAGCAGTACCTTGCTTAGCTTTCTACACCAGGACTCCTGCTGCCATCCCAAACCGAAGGCATGCTGATAGCCATCTACAGTATGTAATACACTGACAATTAATAAGTACCTCAAACAACCCCACTTCAAAAAAACCAAACAATCCCCTTAATAACAATGGCAGCATTGTTGCCATCCATGTAATAGTAAGAATCAATCTAATCTCCTCCACTTCCAGCAGAGTTCATTTTCTAGTCACCCCAGTGGCAACAGTGCTAATTGTGAACAGCATTTTGTTGATCATTTGCTCATTATCACTACAAGTTTTTACACCCTAGAAATGTATGCATCTAACAGCTATCTGCAGTGTTAACAAGGTAAGATATACATAATATGGAGTGTATGGAGTGTGTAAAATCATTTGTTCCCCTCAACTTTTACACCTGTTAACATTATCCTTTCTCTGGGTCAGTCTCAGTCTCAATGAATTTTTTAACCCTAGTACTTATGGTCCATATTTGCTCTGCCTCCAAGAAGCTTTTGTTGTTTTGTTTCTGTTTCTCTTTCCCTCCATTCTAGCCTTTTCTCTCTCTTTCATTCTTGTGGGGCCTGTCCACTTCCAAGTGTCCATGATGGCTCAGGTCTCACTGTCGACATCTAAAGTTTTTCGACGTCCTGTCTTTGGGAATAATTTATTTGACATGGGGCACCCTTATAGCTCAGTTGGAAGAGCATGCGACCATTTTGTCCATCTATGGTCAGTGTTGTGAGCATGTTGTGAGCCTCACAGCATACTGTAGACTCTTCATCTTGTTTGTCTGAAAGTATTAAAAAACTTCAAAAAATGAAAAATCCCCCCATGTTGTTCTGTTTAAATTCTGGGGTGCCTTTCAAACTGAATCGCTAATCTTTTTGTTGAACTTTGAATTTAACAAAAAAATCCCTCACATTTATTATTTCTTTGTGTGAGAAGAGAGTCTGAGTGCAGTTCCATCACTTTCATGCTCAGTAGCAGAGAACACTTATATGCTCCACTGCTTTCCATGTGCAAAACACAAACGCAGTGGAACTAATTTAATGGTCGTCAACCTGTGAAGGTTGAAGGTGTCTAAGCCAAAGCTGTGAATCACCGGTACACTGCTGTTAACACCACCAGAAAGAAGTGCAACTTATTATTTTCTTTTTAATGGTGCTCTCTGGAGCTGTGACGCATATATCCATTCTTTGTGCCTATATACATGCAAATGTGTATTAAGGACAGGATGAGACAGACTGGAGCAGCTTCATCATGTGCCAACCTGCACTTCCTTCCGGTGAGGACATTATTCATCCTGAGAGAAGAAATGCAAATCCACACACTGAGTCACACTCATTTTTTTTTTTTTGTTTAAGTCAACTTTCCTCTCAGATCTGGAGTGATGTGTTTGATATATCCACCCTGACAGAATGGGAGTTCCTCAGTAGTTGAGTCCACAGAGAGGAGGAGACATGGTGAAACTGTCGCACATCAAACACACCTGAAAGATTACCAGAATTGACTCTCTCAACCTCCCTCAGTCTTCAATGCAACAGACCGCACGCAGCCTGCTTTTACTAAAATGTTACATCATTTAATATTTTGATGTTTGAGATTTTACCGGACTTAACAATAACACAAATGTAGGTCAGTGTCATTTTTACTTCCATCTACTTGTCGCTCCTCCTGATTGTGATTGTTGAAGCTGTTTGTAAAGCCACTGTATGACATAAACTCAGAGTGCATTATGCCTGACAATATATAGACTGTAGACTATTTATTTATTGTATAGATGTGTTCACATGAAAAATGAAGCGGATTTTCAACTCATGCAGCACAGAGGATGTGTGTCTGTGTTCAGTTCAGTCTCTGCCTGAACTCCGCACTCAGAGACTCTGGTTCCCTGTTATGTCTCTTTTTCTTTTACCCCTCTCCTCTGTGTGTTCATGAAGTAAAGTGATGTTACACTGTATCATTACATAATCTGATGTAACTCCTGTTTGGTGTTTATTCCTCGCTCGCTCCTCCAAAAGCTCCCTTGTGCTCAGCAGCTGTCTGTGGTGGTTCTGTCCCTCTTTTTGGTGTTTTTAAATGGCTCAATAGCCTAGCAGCATAGGGCTACAAGCAGTAGCACCAAGTCACTTCTAAACTGTGGTGGCTCTATAATGTCAGGCAGAGCAGTCTGTAAAACAGGCACAGTCCCACTGCAAAACTGGCAAATATAACAGTGCCAACACTGAACGTAATGCCACTGAATAAAAAAAAGAAAATGTAATTGTGTTGCTGCAGTGACGTTAAAGTGTAAATGGCCTGTTTGTAAAATCATGGTTTGTAGTTTTGTAACTATTTACAGAATAATACATGGGCATTGTGCAGGACACTTCTATAATACATAATATATTAACATTTGACCCAATACAATATAAACATGGATGAGCAATTTGTCCTTGTATGTATGAAATTAAAATGAAATAATTCAGATTTCATTGTAAATGTATTTTCTTCTGTGGGTGTCATGGTTTTGATCAGAGTTGGTGTCCCTTGTGGATGTTCTGTTTATCGAACTAGAATGATTCAATCTCACGATTCTTTTGGCACTGTTTCTACACTAAACTTGGTATTGGTATCAAATTCACAATTTTGGTATTGTGACAGCACTAGGACTTAGCAGACTTGAGTTAGGCTGTAAATCGAGGCCTTGCGAGGCCTTGATCTTGTCCAAGTAGACATCTGTGCCAAATCTGAAGAAATTCCCTGAAGGTATTTTTGAAGTATTGCATTCAGAAGAAAGGGATGACCCAAAAACATAAGCTTATACCTGACAGAGATAATGATTTATTTCTCTGATTTTCAGCCCTCTCTTCATTCACTCTCTGGCTCACTTGGTCACTGCTGCTGTTTCACTCTCTCTCATTAAACCAGGGAAGAGGGGCCACCTTTCAGTGGTGTGTTCACAAACAGCAACCTGACAAATCCTGCATAGTAGGCCATTAACAGGACATATTTGAAGTTAAATGAAATTTCAGCTGTTAGACTCATTGGGCAAAAAAAAAAAGAATAAACACAGACTTTTCCATGAAAATATTTTCTATTACATGCGTCTTCCTAGATACCAAACATTTGATTCCCTTTCATGTAACATCACTGTCACAGATTTTCATTTGAAGCTTGATTTCTATGTAAAAGACAAACTTTGCTTTTATCACTGGGATTAAATAGTCTCTTTAAAGGTGCATGCATGAATATGGAGCGGTAAATTAATTTGGGAAATAATTGTCGGTTTATGCTGTATCGGTTGCTCTTTGGTCTCAAGTCGATGGCCTCACCAGCAGCCGCTGTGTAATTCAGTCTCTCACAGCCTGTAATATTGTTATTTGAAGTGTCTTTTTGGAGCAGGTGGTGTTTAAACTAATCTACCCCTTTCAAAATATTCAGTGAGTCTCTTCAACCAGAAAATTATTATCCATATGTAGTGAATTATGCTATTATGTCAAATGGTACATTGGTGCTGCCTCTAAGAGTCCATGTTAACTCAGTGTTAATGTCACAGTGGGACTGGATAAAGATACACTCCGAACCTGTGTTATAACCTCTGCTGGAACATGAAAGAAGCGGGGCACAAGGTTAGACTGTGTTTAATTCATATCCACTGTGCTCTGTCTCTTACACACTCTCTCTCTCACACACACACACAAAGTACACAAAGTGTAATTACCAAGCCTCTTCCCCACTCTGTCACCTTCCCCTGTATAATCCTTCTTCCTGTCTGCTGATCTGTATTAATTACTGTTCTAATAGCCTAAAAATATATGTGAGAAGTAAATGTGTGCATACGCTCCTGAGATATACTCGATGAAGCAGCGTTGGCAGCTCCATCAGGCAGATTTGCTTCAACATGAAAGGAAACCAAAGTGATAAGGGCCTTTTTTTAGCTTTTGCATATAAAAGAGTAGCCAAACTTCAACATTTAGCTGTAATGATGCCTCCTACTGAGCAACCATGCTTCAGTACATCAAGGATCGACATGCGTCAGGCCTTATTTACTTAATACAACAGTCATGCTACGGTGTAAATGTTCCTTTTGTGAAGCTCTGATAAAATGAAGAACATAATCTTAAAGATCAATTCCCTTCTACCACTCCTTTCATAGTGTTTCACTTTTAAAAGTCTTTTCCCAAAAGCAGTTCAATTACTATAATATAACAGATAATGGGTTATGCCACTTTAACAGAGATGTGAGTAACTTCAAGCTGTGGGAAAGTGCCTATTTTCTCCTGATTTCCTCCTCAAATTAAGGCAATTTCTGAAAACCAGAAAGGCCTTTAACTGGAGCTGAATTCTGTTATTGGTGTAGTAGCTAAGTTGCCCGTACATTAGCCCAGTTAGGGTATTTTATTTTTTATTTTTTTACTTTATTTAGAGAGGACAGTGCACATTCATCATACATTTCTGTAGATGTACCGGTGTTAGCCAAAGGCTAGTTTCCAACCGTAGTCCTCCGGCATGATGTTAAAAGCCATTAAGACAAGCAGGATCATAATACATAAAAATAAAACAGGGACATAGGAGAGATAAATAGTATTTGTAAAGTATTTGTCTTTGTCTTCGTAGCCCATAGTAAAAACACTGGAGAAGTGACTATATTAGTATTCTAAGTGAACATGCATGCTACATTCTCTCTGCTGTAATTGTATACAATGATGAGACAGCTCCAGGAACAATACAATTTATATTTTGTGTCATTTAGTACAAAACAGCGCATGAACGTCATGAATTAAGGTTTTATTTCAATCAAATCCAAAGCTGATGATTGATTAGTTTGATTTTGTTTCTGTTGAGTTTGAATGAAGAAGATGATGATGTTAGCAAGCTAGCTAACTTTGCTAACAGTTATCTAAGACACAGATGATTTGCAAAATGCTCAAAAATGCTATACAGAACCAACTGCAAATACTATTAACAATATGTAGCCTATCAAGCTAACTGAAAAGTGAAGTAACTAACTTGATGAAAAATCACAAGTCTAAAGGCAAAGGTGATTAGTATTGTGTTGACAGGAGTTAAAAACCTGATGACATGGATGTACGTCACACTCCATTGTGCAAGTAGGGGATTATATCAGTATATATCAAAAAAAAAATCCAACATGTAATTAGTTAAAATTACCACAAACACAACTGCTGCAGTCTCTGCTAAACCACGTTGTGGCTGCAGTCACGTTGGATTTCACAGATGGAGAGATGTATTCACTGCTGAGGCAGGTCTGACTGTGTTGCATTCATTTGCACTGCATTCACTGCCTCACTTGAGTGACAGGCTGATATTATAATGCAGATGCCAGAGGTGGGAGTAAGTCACCCATGTGCAAGTCACAAGCAAGTCTCACGTCTTCACCTTCAAGTCTCTAACAAATTCATATATTGTGGTGAGATTCAAGCAAGTCCCTGCTCTAAGTCCAGGCAAGTAATCGCTCAGGTCAAGCAGGTCACATGTCAAGTCATGCAAAATTCTGATGATCTACTCAAGTTTCCAGATTTAAATAAAAGACTGTTGAAAGCATGAAAGCATGTCATGAGACGAGTAACGTTACACCCGTAACCATTTAGTCATGAGCATGTAGCTGCATTAGCTAGTAATGTGCCTGAATGGTTTAAACACACAATATTTAAAAATTTTCACTTGGGGACTCACTCATGTTACAACAATAAAAAAAAAAGATGTTTGATGACATCATGCTGTAGCGTGAGGTCATTGGAGTTGTTTTCTTTATTGTTAAACAGCCACCACTGCCAATGTCTGACATGACTCAGGCAGAAATTATGTTTAGTCACACTCACCGACTTCCTTTCTCACTCTATAGTTGCTATAATGTCCCACAAGTTATAGCAACCATCGGCTGGTAGGAAATCCACCGTTATCTAGAAAAAAAATATTTCTCTGGTTTGAACATTGTTAGAAACATTCTGGATAATGTAAGTACACAACTCAACAAAATTCCAACAATAACACTACGCCCAGCATGCTCTCCTGTGTTTAATGTTTGTTTCACATTTATTCACTTTAGATGAAGTTAAAATTATTACCAAATATTCACCAAATTGGTTAGTTTATGAGTCATAAGAAATCATCATCATCTTTGAGAAGGAGTAGATGTTTATGATTAGATGTATATATATATTGAGGAATATTTTAATGGAGTGTGGGAGGCAGTCACTGAACTCCAACTCCACAGTGTGTATTTTCAGAGCTTCCACTTCCAGCTTCCAGTTTCAGCCAATATATCGCCGATGGCTCAAGCTCATTATTTGGACTGCAGAACTCGTTTTTGAATTCTAGGGTAATATACAGTATATTGCTCCTTTAATTTAAACAGATGATAGCAAATAGAATTTTTAACTTTGTCCAAAGTTCAAATGGTAGCTTGAATTTTGATTTAAAAAGTCCCAATCCCAGTGTTGCAGGAAATTTGTGTATAGTTCAGAGTTATTACATGATACATTGCAAGTGGTCTGAAGTGGTCTGCTTAAGGTTAGAGAAAGATTATGTTTTTGGCAAATAAAGTATGGTTGTGATTACAAAAGACTGTGGCTATGGTTTAAAAAGTAAAAAATCAAACATTAATTGCGTGTGATGATCTGGATCTGATATGCAGACTCATGTGCCCTGCTCAAAAGTCAGTTTCGGTATCTGAGCAAAACAGCTTTGGTTTTAGCTTGACCGTCATGTATTTTGGCTTTGAAAGGGTTTTATATGCCCAGAGGTCGGCAAGTTTGTCACAAACCATAGAACCATGTAATCCTTCCACTGAATTTTAAACAGAGCTCATCAAAATCAAGCTGGAAAAGGCTTTCACTGACCATATCTACCTGCGGAGCTTGTGTTTGTTTATCCAGTCGAGTCAGCTCATACGCATCGGATGTGGTTGACATTGACATGGTTTAATGATCACCCGCCACACTGCAATCAAGTGACAGCATCACTTTGAATCATTTATGAGGTCAAGTCCACCGTAATCACATCTGTGATTGTGTTTCACCTTTGCTCGGTCCCGTGAAAGGAAAGCCATTAAAACGAGGTGAGGAACTACTTACTGAAGGTCATCGTGAGGGCAACTTCAATCTACTCTCCTGCATTTACAGTTACATAATGGATCGCAAATTTGAATACCTCAGTTCCTAGGCACAAAACACTGCGAGCAAAACTGTAATTTCCATGTTATTTCCATAGGATTATCATCTGTATACGGGAAAACTAGTTTGTCATTGACTTAACCTTCAATCAGAGAGAAGCCTGCACTGTGAGAGAGTGAAGGAAGAAGGAAAGAAACACATTAAAGACGTGAAAGAAAGCAAAAGATACTTTGATGATCTCCCCCTGGGACACCGACTGTTAAAGTAGCAGATAAGCTAAATTGGAGAGAATTTCAACATTAAATAAACTTAATTTAATATATGCCTATTTACACATCTAGTACCAAATTGGACCCTTACTAAACAAATTATATTTCTGAATGTCTGCAGTAACTATTTTTGACAGTATTTGTGGTGTAAATAAAAACAAAGATTGTAATATATTGCCAACTGAGCGGAGTCCCAGACTGGATGATGCCTTTATGTGTATATAGGGCTGCCCTCCTGAAATCAAAAGAATCAAATCATCAGACGGAGACTGAGATTCTTCAGTGAGCTGTGTACACCTGGGGTTCCGTCCTCACTTTCACAGTGCTCTCCAGCATAAAATCATTCCACTCCGCCAACATGTCTGCGGCAGGCACAGGCAGCTGCTGACCCAGCTGGACTCAGGGTGAGTCTGAGTGAAGCCTGGATTATACTCCTAGACACACACATAAATGGACAGCTGCGGACACAGTGGACACAGTAGTTCTGAGACAGAGCCTCCGTCTCCATCACAGAGGCCCCTTGGAGGAAGACAGGCTTTGGGCGTTGCCAAGTAAGCATAGGTGTAGTGCTGCCGGAGCACACCTGTCCTGAAATAGAATGTTTGCAGTTCACATAGTTTTAGCATTTTAGATGCAAGACAAGAGAAACGGACAAAAAAAAAAAAAAAAAAAAAAAAGGGAAGGAAAAAAAAGAAA
>JAJHUR010091796.1:0-38804 GCA_027495735.1 Lutjanus campechanus | reverse complement strand
GGGGAAGACGGGAGGAAAAGGTGGAGACGTGAGGACAGTTGAAGAAGCAGCGAGCAAGACGCACTTGAGGCAAACACACGCAGCTGCTCACCTGATGAGCGCTCTGAGAATAACAGCAGCTCACATTTAATAATAAGTAGTCGTTGCCCTCAAAATTAGCTCATTTCATTTCCCCCGAGATATCCCTTCCTTTCACAGTTAAAGTTAATTTTCTTGTCAGCAGGCCTGCCGGGTATATTAATCACAAGAATTGTTCCTTTGATTGCTCCTGTGGTCAGTGATAGCATGAACAGATATGTGCCCGCAGGTAGCCTACCTTGACGGGGAGGGGTCATCCTGCCCCAGACGAGACATGATGTTAATCAATGTGTTGATTCCTGAAAACAAATCCCCAGGGTGGAGAGGTGAGACAGACTGGTCATTTGACAGCAATACATGTCATACACGAGGGAGATTTTAAAAAAGACTTTGAAGAGACTTCAGAAAGACGTCAGTCTCACAGTCTCTCACATATAAAGACAATTTTTCAGAGGTCACAGAGTTTTACATCACAAACTAAGATTTTGTAAAGACTGGGGATCTTGCAGGATCTTGTTCCCACTCTTGTATTTTTTTTTTTTTTGGCAAGATATCTGTCATGTATTTGCCAATATACTGATTCTAACTTTTCACTTTCCTGTGAAAATGTACTGTTATAAAACTGTCTGTCAGCTGCTCCCAGACAGTCTCTTTCTTTAATCCTCTATTATTTAGCCATGTTGCTTCAATAACAACAAAGTAACATTTTTGCAACATCTTCTTAGGTTAACTAGAAAAAAATGTAATATTTTCTTAACTTTTGAACTTTTTTTTCTTCGAGAGAGAGAAGACAATAACATTTTGTTAACTCTTTAGCTAGCTGGCAAAGAAAGCATTTCTTTCTTTTTTTAAAAAAAGCAAACAGTGTTATGTTTTCTTAACTTTTTAGCTAGCTAGCAAACGATGTAACATTGCTAACTTTGTAACTAGTAAGCAAACAATGTAAATTTTTTAAGTAGCTAGCAAAAAATATAACGTTTGGAACTTTTTAGCTGTTAACAGTTTAACAGGCAAACAGAAAATGCGACATCATTGTGTAAACTTTTTAGCTAGATAAGATATTTCAGATATTTACAAGCTCCAGGGTCCTGATCCTGAGATAAACAGTGAGCTCACTTTAAAAAGTTCATATACAAAGAGAGTTTCACAAAGTTTCACATGGCATGAGCGCCAAGACTTTTGATAATATTAAATTATTTTTGATGTTTGATTTTATTGGAACATCAAGATGAGAAAAACACTGACTTAAGACGGTTTGAACTGAGTTTTATGACCGCCTCACACAAAACAATCAAGCAAGACTCTCATGACTTCACACTGACACTGGAAATTTAATGAGTCTTTAGGCATGAGGCCAGCGTAAGAGAAGAAACAAGGACACACAGGCACAGATTACCCACCCTTCTTCCTCATGTACATGTGGTGGACCTTCCTGTCTCCGTATTTAGGCTGGCGGATGCCGCAGTTGGAGAGGGAGTTGCGAGCATGATCGGGATTCATGCCGAAGTTGAGGTGGTGACTGGGGTGAGTCATGGCGAGCTGGACGAGAGAACACAAAAGCGGGAGCAATTTAACAATTTTCAACCACGGGAGCAATTTTTATAAAAGTGACACAGTCAGACTAATTCACATATGTGAATTACTTTTGAGTTCATTTTTTGATTTCCAAAGGTGGGGACAGATCAAAATGAATCTAGACCTACAACCAGGGCTGGGTAACAGTACTGAGCTCCTCAAATACGGATGTCACGATTGTCCAAATCCTCTTGATTTTACGGTCAAAATTCAATATTTTGGTATCAAGTGTGATAGAATGGCTGGTCAGCGACGTTGTGTTGTCTTTGTTTTTCCTTTAGCAGAGGTATAGAGAAGGAAAACTGAAAGCTCATTTTAATTATTGTAATATTGAAATTGTGACACAAGCATCCACTAAGGGATCGACCAAAATAACCCAGTGGAAACTTAAAACAATATCTGCATTTGATCCTTTATGTAACCAGATTTAGAATAAAAGACTATTTAGTGTTAAAAAAGTGAGTTAAAAATTTAACGAATGAGAGGAGCTAACGTTCTAAAGCCGACTAAAGAAGCAGTAGGGGTGTAACATTTTAATCTATTCTCTTTTAATTTTTCACAGAAGTGGGAAATAATCAAATCTGTAATGATCTGTGGGAATTCAAATTTTAATGGGTTTACGAGCACACCACCGGGGTTCCTGTTGCTTTACTGGGTTTCTGTCTTTGTCTCTGTTCAGCAAAATTAAAGAAACTACAGAGCTGAGTTGAAAAGCGTTTTGGGTTCAGCACTGCAGATGGTAAAATGGTGGATAAAGATAAAAGATGGTGGTCAGTTATGTAAAATACAAATGCATTTCACGACAAAATTACCAAGACAACAAATCTGAAGTCACCTGCTAAGTGAACAGCAGTTAGTGCTTGTTGGTGGCTGAAATCTCACATTTCTGGCTTTGGATTAAGGCTCATTTATGCTCTACGTTCGATACCCGCATTGAACCTTCTGTCCGTCATTTCGTCCGTAATTCTCCAATTTTTCTGAAAGCTCACAGATACGAACCGAACAGAGCAGTACCTTCAGCACTTGTGGGGACAGTGTAGCAGTGTAACCAGTCGTTCAAGCGAGACAGAACACGACGAAGAGGTTTTGAAAATCTAATAGTTTTGTAGATGAAGTTTGTTGTCAAATAGGCAGTGAAAAAAATTCCCCCACCTTTGCCTCTTTCTCTAGAAGTACACGATTACAGCCTCCAGTGTCACCATGTTTGCTGTTGTCAGAAACTTTTGACTCTTCTCCAGGGGAACTTTTGACTCTTCTTCAGGGGAACTTTTGACTCTTCTCCAGTGCAACTTTTGAGTCTTATTCGGGTCAACTTTTCAGTCTTCTTTGAGGCAACTTGTGACTCTGAGCAGGGCCCCCACATGGATGCATTGCTTAACATCCATGCCAATGTAAAGAAAAGCATTGAAGTATGTGGGCAGTGACGACTATTTTCAGTCTATTTTCGTACGTAAAGGGAGCATAAATGAGCCTGTGGGGGGCCTGTTGAGTGTAACACTATGAATGCCTTCCAGGTAAGACTGGTGGAAAATGTTTTGACGGTGTGTTTTGCATCTTCCCCCTCTCAATGACGACCACGTTTTACCCCCACCTTCCACCAGTCGTCCATTTGGAACAACTATAAACACTTCTGATTTCAGATGTAGTCACCTTGTATGAACTACTTCTGGTTGAGCACAGCCCCCAGCCTTGGTTTGTCACCGGTGAGACAGCTGGGGTACCGCAGATGACTGGAACATCGATTCTAAACAACATTAGGTTTAAGATTATGATGCATGGGTCGCTTTCAAAAAATAATTTAAGAAAATTACATCTAACTTGTCATTTATTCACACTAAATTTTGTAAAAAAGTGATGATCTGGCCTTTGTGGGATTTTCAGTCTCTCATTCCATCTCTGCACATCTGCTTTCCAACATCCACTCAAACATCAAAGTGGCAGAGCAGTAGATCTGTGATTTTATTTCAGAACGGATGAGACACTACAAACACACAGACAACACCAAAAGTGCAGCCCTCACAGTGTTGAAAACAGGAATAAAAAAATAATGGCGAATTTGTAGCAGTCGTAAATGAAAATAAGAGAAAGATATTCCCAAGCAAATTCAAGCGGAGCAGACTGAAAAGAACAGGAAATGAATAAAACCCATACCCATCAATAGTATATAACCACCCATTTCCACTAACTTGTAAAGCTGCTGCAGGTCTGATATTACTGGGTGTGGAGGAGTCTGGGAGGGAGAAAACTCCTTTCTTTTTCTGAGGTGGTCCCTTATGGACACAGCAATGCCTGGCCATGTCTGCACAACGGCAGGCTTGGCCCTATTAAGTCGTGCCTTGTGCACTCAAGGGATTCTGTGCACTGGTAGGACGCCATCCAGCATTCAATCAGCAGAGGTTTGGAGCAAACTACATTTTCTGGGTGGCCTTTTTTTTTTTTCTTTTTGCTGCAGTAAGGCCTGCCAGCAGCAGTCTATGCTGATTAAAGAAGAGAGATAAAGATGAGTCGTTGTTAAGCAAACAAAAGCAGGGACTGGGCACAATTGTGCATCCTAGTAACTCTGACAGTCGACGAAACACGGGTCCAAGATTCTCTGATCAGTGAGCGTTCCCAAAACATATGCATTGTTGCGCCTGGCATCTAATCCTGGCACTGAGAACAGTTAGGACTAGTAACTAGTTTCATTTTTGAAGATCTAATGTGCAGCATATGATCTGTGAATCATTTTGAAGTGTGTGAGTCAGGGCAGGAATTTCACAGCAGCCACAGCGGCCGTGACCGCTGTGCGCCCTCAGTTTGCCCTTACACTCCTCAAAAAATTATCTGCCCTACAGCCACAGTGGCCTTGATGCCCCGTCTTACACTGGGCCCTGCTTATTCAACCATTTTTTCCTCTGTCTCTTTCCTACCAATATGTTTTTGAAGTATCTTTTGTTGAGATTCTGAATAGGCAACATTAAGTGAAATGCTGGTTTGATTTCAAACCTGGTTTGAACTGCTGGAAAACCGGGCGATTTAAGTGTGACGCGGACTCGCAGCAGAGACAAAGCGTTCAGGACGAGCACAAGAAAAGGAGCATCCAAATATGGAAAAAAAGTGTTGATGTGATATAAACTTTCTTCTACGATTCTGTGGTTTACACTGCAGACTGGAGTCTCTGTTCACTGCGAGAAAACAGCTAGATGCACGTTATATATGCTCGTCTCCTCTATGAAACGCCTGTATTTTCATTAGCGATTAATCTGTCTATTATTTTCCAGTTTAATCCAGTTTATAAACATCTACTCCTTCTACAAGAGTATTCAAGATTCCTGATGACTCATAAATAGAAACTTGCTCATTTGGCGGAAAATTCTGCATTAATTTGAAGTCTGATAATGTGAAATGGACATTTAAAAAAAACAGTTATTCCAGTCCAGAAAGGAAATTTCAAAGTGAGACAGTGCGGCTGCAGCTTTCATGTCAAGTGAAGAAAGTATTTTAACATGTTTTCTTAATCTCTGAGGACACACTGTGGTCATTTTATGAAAATATATTCCAGGTTTCTCCTTTAAATTGAACCATAGTGTTTTCCAATCTGGTTCCAGACCACCGCTGCCAAGTTCTCTGTCCCGTACCCTTTCGACTGCCAGTATCTTAATCAAACGATCGAGCAGAGTTGTGTTACTGTCCCCCGAGAGCCCCACCCAGAGGCAGAGCAGTAAATCAACAAGAATATGCAATGAGCCCGTGTTGTTGTCTTATCTTGAGCACCACAGAGGCTTTTATTTCCCAATATAGTTTCTGTGTTTCGGTTCTGGGGCTTCATTCCTGGTCACAGAGGACCAATAGTGTACACAGTGAGCCACAAAAGCCAAACTGACAGCGTTTAGGCATCAACAGCATGGTCCAACCCTCCGCAGAGCCTGATCTGTTCCATTTCCTCTTTCGGCTGATGACTAATTACAAAACGGCAACACCGGTCAAAGCAAATCAGTCTAATAATGTCGGATCAGCAATCGCTCGAAGGGAAAGAGGAGAGGTAGCTGTGCTTAGGTGAGCCACTGAGAGAAAGAGGCGAGCGTCCCCTGTGCCTCTTTGTCACGGTGAAGTTGTTTGTATGAAAATTAATGACTTAAACTTTCAGACCTGTAAAGAGAGGCAAAAGTGGGAATTTAAGGTAAAATAACCCTGAAGGAAACGCATTAGTCGACACTCGGCTTTGTTTGAAAAGGGGACAAAAACTGCTGTGCCTGGAAAGACTGCCGCGGCTGAACATCTCAAACTCGCTGAGGGAAGAAAAAGGAAAAGAGATAGGGCTCAGTAGGATATGTCAAGCCTTTATCAATCTTACATTAGGAGAATGTTAATCTCAGCCCAAAAAAAAGAAAAAAAGGAGGAAAAAAAAAACTCAGACTACTTTCCCCCCCTGGGCTTGCTTTTCAAAATGCTTGTCTCCTTTCAGCCAACTTCAAATCAATTTCAAGCTCCAATGAGATATATATGTAAAACGTTAACAGAGAGGTTTCAATATTTATAGTTGCTCAAGAGGCCTTCAGCTTTGTAGCCTTGAACACAGAGATGACAAATTCAACAGCAATTGTATTTTTTTTTTTTCCTGTGGTTAAGAGGAGGGAGAAAAAAGCTAGTTATTTGACATGACACAAGCAGAAATCTAGCAATTCTCAGCACCGTGTTGACAGTTTGATAAAAATAAAAAAAAAACAAATAAAAACAACAACAACCACCACGTCTACTTCCAATTTCAACTCCCCCCATTGTGCGATGTCAGACACAAGTCAATGACTGCCTACTACACAGCCTGAACTACAGAGTTGGGTACGCATCAAGCGAAATACATCAGTTATTCTGTAAACACTGCAGGTCCTTCACAGTTAAGGACAACATCCAACAACAGTATTGGCTTTTAAGCTGAATCTGCGGAGAGGATTGACGTCTGCAACTGTTCCTGTCAACATAATGACTGCGTAAAGTATCGGAGGGATTTGGATTTAGTGATCACTGCCTCAGCTGCTGCTCAACCGCCTTTGGCTAAACGGGAATAAACATCATCGCTCAGTGGAGAGCCGCAGACTTGACTGGAAAAAGAGTGTTGTTGCACCCGCATGCAGGGAAACTGATGGGCAAACTGCCTGCTTGGCAAACAGCGCTCAGTGTCATTACCGTGTACAACATTATTTAATATAGTACACAGGTAAATCAGGATTCAGAGGTAAAAAAAACAACAGGAACAGACTGGGATCACTTGAGTATTTGGTCCGGTGCATTTTAATGTAAAATGCCCAAAATGTGCTGCCTTTGCATTGCCCTTACAGTACACTGGTATTTGGAACACACAAAGCAACAGAACCATTCTGTCCATCTGTTATTGGATATTTAAAGGAGATTATAATATGGAAAAGTCTGGATTTTCAGGTGAGGATTGGGCCTCTTCTGTCATCACGGTCTTCTCACAATAAAACAAAATGGTGGTTTGCTGTCTTTGGGTGCTTTCACACCTAAAAGTCTGGACCAAAGTCTGGACCAAGGTTCATTTTTTGAGATGCACTTGGTCTGGTTAGTTTTGGTTTCACATTGCAATTATCCAAGCAGACTAAAGGACTTTATCCTGTCATCATCTACTCCCTATGTTTGACATTGATTGGTTTGTAGACGGGCGTGCGTCTGATGTCAGCGTGTTTACATTTTGACAGGCAGCCTGACCTCAGTGGCCATTTATGAAACGAGATGAATAAACAGATTCACATCATTGTCACCATAATATTATTATTACGGCACAACTACCAGCACGACCAAAGTTTTTATAAAGTCGTCAGGCCAGATGTCAGTTAAACATCTGGTCTCCTCCTGTCCCCATGTGCTCCCGCGGCTCATTTCGTTTTGGTGCGTTGTTTTTCCTTCTTCTGGCTCTGATTATATCCTGTTGTGATTTCCTATAATTGGTCTCAAAGTCTAAAACAACCAAAGAAAAAATGCTTTCACACTAAAATCAAACTGAACCATGCTTCAGTTTGGTCCGGACCAAGACAATCTTTTTGGTCTGGATCAGTTGCACAACAACGCAATGACGTCAAACTTGCGCGTCTACGTTGCCGGAAACTTGGATAAGATGGATTCATGGTGGAGAGGAAGAAACGTTCCAAAGCCTGGCTGCATTTCAGAAAGAAGCATGACAACAGTGCTAATTGTAATGTCTGTAAAACGATGCAAAAGTGAAAGCACCGTGCTGAAACATCTTTCCACGCAACAGGGGCTTAAATTCCAGGGAATGTCATGTATGTGACACTTCATGCACGAGTGCCAACTCTTCCCAACCGAGCAGCTCGTCCGTTACAAGGGTAAAGAACCTAACATCAGCACCACACAGGCAGACTTCGATTGATTCTTTGACTGGCTGTACATATATTCTCTCATTTCTTCCGTTTTAAATGATGACAGACTATTGCTGCTGTTGGTCAGCATGGGCTCCTACAACTTTCCGATTGTGGTTGAGACTACTGATAGCGAGGACAAGATGAAGCAAACTAAAGACACTAAACAGTCTTCACCTTTTCAGTAATGCACATCAGACAGGTACTGTGGTTGCTCAGGCAGAATACTGTGTCAGTCACTACTTTTGCAGCCCAATGTTGGCAGTGTTGGTGAGGTTTTAGCACCCAGACTTGGACCAGTATAGATTAGATCTGCCATTTTTGTTGTGCTGGTTCAGTTTCAGCAGCCGAACCTACTTGGGCCGATTCTGAGCTGTCATTCAAACCAGGTTTGGCAAGATTTTGGAGACCATGCCTGTGCTGATTTGGGCCAGTATGGGGCCAAAACATTTTGGCTACCAACAGCAAAAAAAATGAAAGACTGCAAACAGTATAATTTAATCCCACTATGGAAAAATCACAGACAATTTATGCATCTGGTGTTGTGGCAGATACTAAATCACAAATCCAAACCTTTGCCAAAGGTGGAATCGGCTGCCACAAAAGCTTGATTTGGTACAGTCAGATGGCTGAAAGGAGCACTCTATCTTTGAAAGGTCTTTCTTGATTTTAGGTGTTAGAAAGTCCTTTTTACAAATAGGTGGTATTTTCTATGAAGGCTTTGCAAAAAAAGTTATATTTTGTTCATGGAGAACAAAATGCTGTACAATGGTTCGACAAGAGGGCAGAAAAAGACAAAGATACCTCTGAGCAAAAGTTAGGTAAGAATTTAGAAATCACCAGCCACTGGTAAAAGAAACTGGAAGATTAAATCTGTGCAGATTTATAAAGGAACAGGTTCCTGATTCAGTGTCAAATTCACAATAAAGCCCATAATAAGTTGGAATTAACAGGAGCACTGTTCTGGCAGAGCTATTCTTAAAACTTCAAAGAAGAAACAGAAGGTTTGTCTCAGGTTATCACTACTGGAATTTGGATCACAGAGTATCTGGACTGACAAAACAGTTTGTTCAGTTTAACCATTGAGCAGGGTGCAGAGGGCCCAAAGAAAAAAACAGGTTCCCAAAATATGAAGACCTCAGCTGCACCACTGAGGGTCAATAATGATCTGGGGTCACTTACACTTTTATGGACTGGAAAACAAAATTAAAACCGAAGCGTATTCATGGGGAAAATTGGTTACAATACTGTGGGGACAATTCTTTTTTTGGGGGCCAATACAATGTTGTCTGAATTATACTGTTTATCTATTTAAAGAAGAAGAATAACATCTATATCACAGGTGATTCTAACCTATTTAACAGTATCATAATAAAGCAGGACTGCTGTGTATCATGTTATGATCCAGTTTAAACTGTGTGTGAGGTTTTGGTGAGGGTTTTGTTTTGGTTTTAACCAAAAGTTTGTTTGTTTTAGTTCATGTGTGCTACCGCTATATTGGCCATGCCTTGCATTATTATATCATATGTAACGTTCATATTTCTGAAAAGGAATATTTGAATATTTGTTCAATAATACAGGCAAATATTCTGAGCTTGTAAAATGGTATTCAGGCCAGCCCTACTTGAAACAGATGGACACCTCAATCACATGGCTGGGAATGCATCGCCATGAATAACAAAACAAATAAAATACCCTTGTACTCTGTACACAGAGTCACAGCCGCGTTCACGGGGGCACATAAACAAAAGCATGCAATATCAGAGCCGGGGCCGAGGACTTGTACAGTTAAATTATTGAGATCCTCTGTGATGCCTCTCATTCTGTCAGCATGGGTCAAAAGTGAGGAACGGGGATGAAACAACGGGGGGCGGGTGGGATTATGAGGGTCTGGTGGATGTGGGGATGCGGGAGCATGTGGCGACCATGAACACATGTCTCTCTAAGCCCACCACACACACACACATACACATACACACACCCCTTCCCCAAGTTTTAAATGTTAAATGTTTAACAGGGAGGCTCTCAGAAGAGGAGCTTCAAAGAACCGATGCTCCAGTGGAGCCAGGCGGGGGGGAAGTGCCGAATGCAGAGGCTCCAGCTCCCAGGCTGGGTTCTGTCGGCTGCCTCACGCCACATTGCCATTCTGTACTGCAATAACAGGTACGCCGCTGCCCGGAGAATCACATCATGCTCTCATGGCTTTACTGACTGAGTACAGTATCATGATTATACATTTACAACATATGCTCCTCTTGCAACTTTCATTCACAGATATGCTTTCATTAAAACATTACAGAGAAGGAGCTGGAAACAAGCATCGATTCTGTACAGACCCACCCAACTCCCTGGTTTCCCCACACGATCGGCCGCTTTCATCTCTTCTAAGGAAAATATGAAAAAAGGGGAAATAAATTCTCACTCCTTTAATGGGAGTACAGCTCATTACCCATCATAGCCAGAACAAAAATTCCCATTCTGAAACACGGATTTAACTGTCCCACACCAAGAACGACTGCCCCAGTCCTGTTCCTCTCGAGAAACACTTCTTTAAGAAGAACTCTAACACGAGCTTTCACCAGGACTCAATGTGGGTTCAGTGTGGGATTACACGTTTTTCAGGAAAGCAGAGATAATGTGATGGAAAGAGATATTTCTTTTATCCAAATACACTTATCATTCAAGAAAAATATATTTTCAAGATGTAATACAGTCATTTTAACTTTTATCCAATAAATTTTTACTAAATTACTCTTTTTTATGTTTATGTTTTTAATATCTTCTAGTACTGTGAACTGTTTGATACATCAAGAAACATGAACGCAGCATCACTGCAATTTAAGATTTTTTTTCCCTTCAGCTGATTTTTTTCCCATCTTTTCTGTAAATAGAATCAATTTCCAATGCAAAACAGAATCTTTTTGAGAATCATAAGATTTATAAAACATCTTTTTCTTTTTCAGTTTCCGATTGTTCAGCGCCCCCAGGAAAAGTGAAGGTGGAGGTCGAGTTCAGTTCATAAAACTTAGTTCAGTTGAGAAGACGAGAGAGATGAAAAGTAAAGTACGAAAATGTGGAAATACATTTTCATAATGAAAACTTTAAATCATCACATATTATTGTGTTTGACTACTGATATCAGTGATAAATGTTAAGCAGTGGAAGCTGCAGGATTTTTGTTTAAGTATAAAATACGTACATTTTTTCCCATTTAAAAGTATGTATCACACATTTATACTGAAACAAGTAAAAGACGATTCAGTTTTTTTGTAATCTGACAGACTTGAAGCCAAACATTCCTCATTCTTATTTTCCACAACACTCAAGATTCTTCCTGTCCACAACATGCAGCAGCATCGAGGCAACCACCTGATTCTGCAGGGAAATAATTCCAGAGTGGCTGTTCTCAGCCGAGTGTTCCTTCAGGCCCAAAATGCACCAAAAGTGATAACTGACACGTCTCATTTGACGCACGTCAACTGATGCTCCTATGGAGCACTGCAGGCATCAGATCTGAAATGCCAACACCACAGAACCAGCAGTATTTTAGGAAACATCACTATTTGTACTTTTTTTTTGTATATCACAGATCAATTTTCTATATTCCAACACCACAAAATACCTGTCTAGAACTATTATTATTAATTACCCATTACTTTAATGAAATATGATCCTCTGAGGAAGAAATCCTGACCTTTTTATTCCTAGCTTTTTCCAAACAGGTACAAACCGCATTGGTCAACAGAAAACAGATTTGAAAATCGAAACAGGGTCAGAGTCGGGGCATTAGGGCAGTTTGACGTGCCTTGTAAGACTTTTGATGTCTGTTTGGCCATTTAAAACAAAAAGTGTAATTCAAAATGTGTGTGTCAGACATTGGCAAGAATCTGGCAATACAAATACATTATGATTCAATACATTGCAATTCTGTAAACACTTTCAGTGTGTTTGGCACTTCAGCGGCCCTACACTCGGTCACTGCCAATCACCCTGGGCAAGACCTCAGAGGGAGAGAAGCCAGACCTACTGCAGAGCTCATTTCTACAGCTGATCCTGTGCATTGAGGTGAGCCCGACTATGACATATCTACTTGGTACCACTCTACCTCCCACACCAGCTCAGGCTCTTTCCCCACCAGAGAGGATTGTGGGCGTTCGTGATGGCAGCCCCATGCCACCTCTTTTCAGCCTGAGCCTTAAAGGGCGCCACGTACCACCGCGTGGAGCATTTCCGATTTGGATTTACAGGAGTTACAAAGGATTCCAAATGTGACGGTGGTGTCATGGCAATAAAACACATCAAAACGTTCAATTGAAACCTCTCAAACGGTCCCTAAAACATAAGCCATTGATCCAAATGTTCAAAACACTTGATGCTTCTCTCTAGCTAAAAATACTAGGCTTACTTTTGTGTCACCACCTCCACCACCAGCGCTGAAGTAACCTCAAGCAAGTCCTTGGCAAAAGTGACTTTTCAGAGCCACATCTCAAGCCTCGGGATATACAAACGCAAAAGACAGATTATCAGTGGAGTATTCCTTTATAGAACACAGTGGTTTGAAAATGTCTTAATTCAGTCATACATTAAATACAGCTGCAGATGAATTAATTCAAAGCACACAGACCTTGTATCGCAGCACAGTTCATTTATAATGCAATCAAAGAGTGTACCACATCCTCTCATGTTAGAAATGCATAGAGTGCCACTGGAAAACATTCAACTCGTTAAATGTGATCATTCTGTCAGAGTGGAGGCAAACAGGAGGCGATGGCGGACCTGAAATAAGTTCTGACTCGAACGGGGCTGTTTGAACAAGCACCATTGCACTCCTGCAGCTGTTCTGTCCAAACCTATCTGTGCTGAAAGTGTGTGTGTTGAGGGACATTAGCCGCTGATGTGTGTACGGAGTAGATGAGGAAGGTGCTGTAAGCCCAGCGATGATGGCTCCCTACTTGGACCATTTCAGTCCCAGTGGTGTTGAACTGCTGACAGCCCTGACTTTGTCCACACACACACACAGAGCAACACAAACAGCGATGTCATGGTATTAACAACTCAGTGGACAGAAGTGTAGTGCAGAGAGACAGGCAACACACACTGCAGAGGCCTGTAGGTGAAAGTATGGATTTTATGTGACTGCGGTAAAGAAGAGTTGTAGTCACGTGGGATGGCAGTTCACCACGACTGCCAAAATAAATATGCTTTGCTGGATTTAATTGAAGGATACTGTCATTGGTGTAGCGTAGCTCCTTTAAGGAACGACTTCAACTTAAACTTAGCAGTAAGTTGTCAGTGTGGCAGTAAATGTACACAGGGTGTCAGTAAATAAACACCGCAGACGCTCCAGGCCAAGGAAAGTCTCGTCCGTTGTTTCCCAGCTGCTAGAACAGTGAAGGTAGTTAGCCCGAAGTAAAGTGAGCAGGAAAGGGACTAAAACCTCACCTTGCATCCTACATCACACAGAGTATTGTGTACCTGATGAACGTTCTTGTCAGCTCGCTCTCGGTCCCCTCGCTACTTTACGGATAAACTAGCAAAAGTATAACATGATAAACTGTTTCTTAACCTAATATTTGCCTTAGCACCAAGATTAAACACAAAGGAGACGTCACGCCTAGCTGCAACTTCAAACAGAAACAGTTTTGTGATCATTAATTTATGAAGATACATTTAGACTTTGGCTTCTTGTACTGCTGCAGACGCGACTAGACTTCTAATCAGACTTTCAAATGACTGTTCATAAATTCTCAAACTGGCCACCATAACATTATACTGGAAAATACAATTAAATAGGGCTCAAATACAAACTAATAAATTATGTCCAAGAACAAAAATAAACTGTGGGGTCTGTACTGTGATATCAGTGAAGTAACTTGCCCAAACGGTCTTGCAAACATCAAATAAACTTATCTCATATTATATGCGTTTATTATTCAGTCTAGTCTGACGAATTTTCCAACCTTTAGAAATAAAACTAGCCTATATTCTACCACTCAGTCCAACTGAGACAGTCACAGTGTTCACCCATGAGCTTGCCGAAGCACACACTGCTACGTCCTGCAAAACCACACCCATCTGGGTGAAATCCCAAGTTTTTAGGGAGTCCTGTGCATAAAGGGCTAACGTTAAGTTAATGCTCACGCTAGCATTGCACCTTTACAATACTGGTTACGGTGCGATCGTATCCATTTCAGAAGATTTGTTATCCAGCTCTTAAGTGCATAAATAAAATCCAACATTTATGTCCTCTGTGATTGTTTATCCATTTCCCATGTTGAAAACAGTTATTGTTGTTATTGTTGTTAGCATTAGGGATGTTCCTGGTGACTCATTAGGGGCTAACATTAGCAGTATTAGCACCAACCAGCCTGTAGCGATGTTTAATCGTATAGTCGATTAATCATGCACATCCAAAGTTAGCATGTTCTTAGCCGTGCATTGACAATCCCATAATGCCTTGGGTTGTTCCTGACTTGTCGTGTGTGGAGCTCTGATCTAAAATGCACTGCACAAACCCTTCAAAATAAAATTTGCGGTGATGACAGTAATGAGCTCAACCCCGTGGTAGGCATCACATGACCGCAGTAATGCCTTCATCATCACAGCCCTCTCTGTGAGATGTTATGATCAAACTGATCGTTTTTCTTTTGTTTGTTTGTCTATTTGCAAGATGAAGGGACTTGAGAGTGAAGAAGAGGGAGGGACAAACCCATTAACGTCTCCCCAAGAGACTGAGATGTCAGGCTCAAATGGGCGTCTCCTCGATGAAAGGGCCGCGACTTGTCAGCTGGCGGCTGGCCTCACAGCAGGTCAGTGTTTCCTTTTTAGCGCTCGTAATGACAGGCCGTCATTATACAAACGACAAAAAGGCCAATCATTGATCGATATGTGCAAATGCCCGCACATAAACACACCCGGAGCACTGAGCAGTCATGCACGCAGACGCGCACAGAGCCTTGAGCGAATCTTAATGCATCCTTCCCCTCTTTAACTATGAATAGGCTACAACACATTGATTTCTAATGTATCAGGTTATGACAGCTCTTCAATATTGCTGGAGGCAGCCGTGGGGCTTACTCTGAGAGCACACAGCTTGAGGCTGCAGACCTGACAGGGGAGAGCTGGCATTACGGAGGAGGAGGCTGCTGTTGTCCTGTCTACTGTCACTGCGACTCAGAGCGGACCCTCGCTGCAGAGATATGACTCAGGCCGGGATGTGTGGGTTACCTTAGCTGACTCCTCAGCCCCTGTTTCCACCTGAACTATCCCTGCAGAGGTGGAATGGGCACAATAATGAGGCAAACGCTGCCTCGCTGGATCTCAAGAAGCCCCTGCACAAAATGTTTACTTTTTTTTATGTAGACTGCACCCTGCCTAAAAGAACCACGGGGATTTGCCTCACCTTATCTTTTCTGTTAGTTATCAGCTATGCCAGCCTTTAAATAATGCAGCCTGGGTTGGGGCATAGAGTCACTTTGTAAGTAAGCAGCTGTCATGACTGTGCCTTACCTGAAGGAGGCAGCGCTCCTTGAAGACGTAGCCAATGAGCTTATCCAGGTGCATCAGACACTGGTGGTATCGGATGTGATGGGTGAGGACAGGCAGCATCATGGCGTGCTGTGGAGGACAGAGAGAATTGGCAAAAGGGGCAAGTGGGATGGGAAACAAATATTGGAAACGGGAAGAGATGGAGAATGAGGATCATATGAGGGAAGAGTGAAGGGGGAGCGAGTTTTGAGAGAAAGTGCGATGAAGAGATGGGAAAGAAAGGCAGAGGGGTTGATCGAGGGAACAGGGAGGGAGAAATCAATCAGCCAGTCATTATTTATTAAGTGGTGCTCTGCAACAGAGAGATGAAATAATCAAAAACCCAATCGCTGCACTGTGAGAGGGAATGACAGAGAGGGGGGAAATTCACATTTGGACAGGACAGTCAAATCGAACCCCATTTCGACATGTTGACACACTTTCATTCGGACAAACACCGACAGCCCCCCTCTGACCCTCCTCGTGTAATAAAAGAGAAAAGTTTGAGTGCAACAAAGAGAAAGGAGAGTGAAAAAAGGGAGAGGCAGAGGAGGAGGAGAGGGGAGGGTTGGTGGATGAGTTGCGAGCGCATGTGACACCGAAAGTGAGAATGAAAGAGAAAACAGCGAGCGGTCAGCAAACGAGTCTGACAGTCAGAGAGCCAATCTACAGAATCATTAGCGGAGGCTTATCAAGTCGGCCAGTCGGAGTGGCTGAGAAAGTGTAGCAAAGGCTGGTGTACACACATTAACCCCGTGCCACCACATGAGAGAGGAGGGAGCCATGCATGTTTTAATTAGTGCTACTGGGGAGGGTGAGCCCGAGGCCCGGCGGCTACAAGCGGTGCTGCCACGCAGCCCTGGGGCCGTCACAGGGGCCGTGGTGACACACTCCCCAGGCCTTGTTAAGCAGCCAATTAACAAAGCCAGGCCCTGGTCGCGTCCACAGCTCCTGACCTGTTCTGATGACTGCCGGAGTGACTGAGCGTGTGTGTGTGCGCAGAGAGGCGGGGTGGAGGGGGTTATTAGAGTTGATACGCAGGTAATTAAAAGGTGGGAAGTTTCTAATTTACTGTCACGGATGACGTTTGGGCAGTTTGGACGCCGTCCAACTGGACCGGCGGCCTGAATTTTCTTTTCCCCTGGCTGAAATATTACAAGCATGAATTTTAAATTGCACTTTCAGTCACTATATCATCGTTTTATTAACTGCAATGTCAGGAAATGGTTTATCCCGACTTGTTTTCCCTTTAATCACATCCATTTGTTTCTTATGGGGTAAATAATAAACTGAACTAACCATTTATACTGATGTAGACTGCATCTTGTGTAACAGAGAGTCATTGTACACTCTCAGAAGTAAAGGCGCTAACCAGAAGCCTATAGGGTTCTTTGGCTTGTCCCAGTAAGAGAAACCTTTTTGGTTTTGGTTTTAAAGGTTCTACTTGGAACCCTTTCAGAGAGTGTTACATAGAACCATCTGTGAAAGGTTCCACGAGCAGGCTTTTTCCACCAACATGGAACTGGCCCTGTTTCAGTGCATGCACCTAATTTTGAACCGTTCTGAGCATTTCCACCAAAAATGAACTGGTTCTGGACCTGATCCTTGATTATAATGGTTCCACTCAAAACTGGTGGAAATGTGGGTCGGTTCACTAGATGGTACCAAGGTCCAAAGAATCTTGCAGAACAAGAGCTACTTTGATAGAAAAGGGCCTTGAGGCAGCTACCTAGAATCCTACATTAAGGGTTTCACCTAGAACCATCTGTGAAAGGTTGCACCCAGAATGGTTCACCAGACAACCCTTCTATGAGGCAGTGGTTCCACCAAAAAACCCTCTTCCAGGGTTCTATCCAGAACCTTTTCACCTTCGATGGGTGCTAACAAGAGCTCACTCTGTCACGTTTCTTCCAAATTAGCTCTGGTTCTTGAACTGGTTCTGTTAAAGACTCTTGCAACTTTGGTGCTATTCAGCAAATAGCACGTTTCTACTCATTTTTTAGCAGAACCACTGTGATCAAGGATGCGTCAATGGATGTCACCTACTTCAGTTCGCACTTCACCTCAAGAAAAACATGGAATATTATTTGTTCCACCTAAGAATGAACTTTTTAGGTTATGAACTAATTTATCTTTGGTTGAAACGCTCAGAACAATTGCACAAAACGAAACAAAACTGGTTCGATGTTGGTTGAAAAGGCCTACCAGGAAGTTATCTGGAGAACCTTTTTATGGTACAAGGGTTTCATCTAGAACCCCATCCAGGGGGATCTTTTTGTCTTAAGGTTATAAGGTATTCACCTATAACCCTCTTGACTTCCGAGGGTTCTGCAAAGAGCCATATTTTATTTTATTTTAAACTCTCTTATGACAAATCATGGTTATTTTATGAGTTAGCACAGTAAATATATTAATAAATTTCTCCTTTAAACTGAGAAATTTAAACTGACTTGTAACAATGATGGACAAGTCTTTTCTTCAATAAATCGCTCTGCAGAGGCAAAATGTTCTGAGTACAAACTCCACCCTTCAGGAAGAACCCCTTTGCAACCCTTATTTCTAAGAGTGTAAACCTTAACGTGCTCTGTTCTAACTTAAGATTTTATTAGACAACATTATATTCAACAATGACAAGTATTAAAGCAAAAGCAGCATTAGAGATTTAATCGACTTCCTACCTACCTGCCACCAATATAAATGAAGACGTTGTATTCCTCAGTGTTCTGGCTTATTATGTGATATATTAGTAGGCGGATTAATGTATATAGTACGTGATGACAAATAAAAGAATGCAGCATATTGTTTCAATGAATAAAGACCCGTCCACACTTATTCTCTCTGTTGTTATCTGGATAAACAAGCTGCCTTTTTCCTTGAAATGTTTCTGACCGACTGATAGCCTTCACATGGATGTGATCAGAGATGCAAAAAGTCAGGGAGACAAAGCAGAAACACAAAACATGCAAACATGAAATTAAAAAAAAAAAAGAAAAGAAAACATGGGCGAATAAATAAATCCCATTCCTGCCTCCGATGTGTAGCCTGGTCCTTGACGGAGCCTTTCAAGTGAAACAACCTTGGTGTAGCCCAGCGATGTCAGTAATGAGGGGGCTGATTTTGTTCTGAATAGAGCGCCTGCTTTTAGAATCAAGAAAAACTATGGGTCAGTTTTGCCGTTATCTCTCGTCTGTGTCACACGTTGTGCACAGTGTACCACCGCAGTTCGAACTGAAATTATTCATGAACCAATTAGTCGTAGCAGTACAGCTTGAAGCAAATATAATTGGGCAGCAATTATGGATCGGATCCTTCTTTGCTAGACCTTGCTGCAAGAGAGGTCTGGTTTGCGAGACTAGAACTTTCTGTCATTCCTCTCCAAATGTGAGCATGAGTATCAGCTGTAGGCTATCCTCGCTGCATACAGGGATAGGGGGATGTGTTCAGAGGAAAAGGCGTGCAGCACTGATGGCAATTATTTTCTGAGTAACCGGCAGAAAATATTGGAATAGACAATAAATAAAAGACATAAAGTAAAGCATGCTAGCCCGCTGACAAATCTGTGAACAAATGCAGCTCTGTGTGTTTTAGTGGGCACAGCATGGCACTAACACATTCAGAGTTATGGTTCAAGTCTCATTAGGGCCGCCTATGCTAAACTGTATGCACACATGGGACCGTAAGCTGCATATGTTGTCCCACTTCCACTGAGATCGAGATAACATATAGACCACGCGGAGATATAATTCCACCCTGGCTTATTTTGCTGCTAATGAATGCATGAACAGAGATAACGGCGCCTGCTCTCTTGCCATATTGAGTGGTATTAAAGTTGTATATAAATAAAATGTCAGGTCAGAGACATTACTTAATGAAGGGTATGGTTGCTGAGGCTCTGTAGGACTCCACTTTCCTCACTCAGATTCTGACACTTGAATGGAGAACTGACGCAACGCGCGGAAAGATCAGAAGTTTCTGGCTGTGGCTGGGCTACGAGCGCTGGTCTGTGTCTGTCTCATTGCGGTGTTTTACAAATTGGGTCTCATTTTTTTCGTAGTTCGGGCCATCATTTCTATCAGTTACTGTATTCACCTTGTTAATAGACAGGAGGCAGAAAAGACGGCAGTTTTTGCAAGATGGTCCGAGTCTCCTTATTTGGAGGTAAAACCAAAAAATGTCAGTAATAATCCCTCATTGCACGGGACAGATAGGGGCTGTGCCACATGACCAAACTCTCACACTATGATATAGGTCACAGGATACAGGTCACAGCACATTTTCTGTATATTCATTGAATAAACAGTTTATATAACATCGTTTATATAGAATATATTGAATGATATGTGTCAAATTAAAAAAAAATTGTTTTGTCTGTTTGTTTAAAGCTCAAACAACTTATGGTGGTGGAGACAAGTTGGCTTTTTTAATGATTTAGCCACTACAATAAGGGTTTTTTAGTATTTCCTCCCCTGTTATTATTGTTTTTTTTTCTAGATTTTGTAGTTCCTGGGTTGCCTTCCTGTTTATCACTGTTTTCAGTCGTATTATTATTACTTTTGAGGAGTAAATGAATGTCTTCCTGACTATTTTTAGATAAATATAGACTTGATCCCATTGCTGCTATTATCATCATTAGAAGTTTTATTGGTGTTGATTCACTGGTTATTGGTTCTTGTAGTTTTTTGTTGTTTTGTCTCCTTTTGCTTTGTATAATTGTTTTACATCATGATGTACTGTTTACTTGTCTAGATCCTATAAAGAAAAGTTGCTACGTAGACAGAGGCGGACTTTACAATTAATTTAAAAAAATAAATTAACTGATAACAAAAGTAATCCTCATTTGCTATCCGACCAAATTGAATCGCTCTGTTTGTACTTCTGTGGCATCGCAAACCATTTCATGCTTCTCACTGAAATATCTATTATTGTTTGTGTTCTGACCATTTTGGACTTTAGTTTTTTTATTTGTCCTTTTTTCTTCCCTTTGCGTTGATTCAGTTTTTTCTTTTTATCTTTTTGTCTCATTTTGATACTTTTATACAGCTGGTGTGACAGCTGGTTGCTCTTTGTATTTGTCTTTCTTTATAGTTTACAGTTTAAAAGTCCCATGTTTTAATTCAGAATGACAAATGATTTGTGAAATTCTCTCAATAAAAAACATAAATAGCAAATATCTCCACCTACAGTATGTAAACTCCCTACACTTGTATTACTTATCCTTATCATATTAAATAAATAAATTATATATTCTCGTGTCCTCCATGTTTCTTAGTCTCTTTTATAAATATGCCACAAATAAGTTGAAGAAAGTTAAATAATTTAATTTTCACTGTGTCTAAATATTTTCCATACTTTCTTTTTTCAATACTTATCCAGACAAGGGCTGCAACTAACGATTTTTTTTTCATTGTCGATTAATCTGTCTATGATTGTTTTGATTCATTTATCCTGCCACAATCCTGTCATGTCTGTGTGCTCCACGTTTGGCCCTATTTTTTGAGCTGTTTCTCTAATGATTATTTTCATTATCCATCAATCTTGTTGATCATTTTCCTCCATTAATCAATTAGTTGTTTGGTCCAGAAAACTGTGAAAAGTATTGATCAGTGTTTCCAAGATAATGTCCTGAAATGTCTTGTTTTGTCCACAAACCAAGAATATTCAGTTTACTGTCAAAGAGGAGTAAAGAAACCAGAAAATATTCACATTTAAGAAGCTGAAATCTGAGAATTTTGACTTTTTTTTCAACCGATAAATTGATTGTCAAAAGAATTGGCAATTTATTTAATACTCAATTCATCGATTAATTGCTGCAGGTCTAATGCAGACTTGGACTGCACCTGAATTAAATTCCATACTTTTCTACACTGCACAGGGACCCTGGATATATGGTAATATGGTTTCACTGTTATGTAAATGTCAAACGATGTGTGCATGTACAGTAGATCTGTGAACATCTGATTGTGTTGTTTGCACGCACTTGTTAAACCATCAGTGTGTACTGCAGCGTGTGTGTGCACGTGTTGGTGTTTGTGCATGCACACACAGCTGACGGGTGTTACCTGACAGACGTCGGAGCGGATGCCAGTCTTCCAGAAGCCCTGACTGCTGAGCTCCACTGTCACCTCACGGCGCATGGTGTTCTTCTGACGGATCTTCTGAAGAGCTTCCTGCCAAACAACCAGCCAGTCAATTATTGATCCGCTCGAGCACAGCCTTCGGGGACAGCTCCCATCCTCAAAAAACCCCACCCCGCCCTCACCCCCGCCTCCCGCTCCCCCCCCTTGTTTCACTCCTTCTCCTCCAACAGATAGGGCTGGCACATGCAATAAACTGAAACCTCCACGGCATGACACACATACAGTACAGCTGTGGACAGGAGCAACAGGGGAAGTGACAGCCCTGCTGGTCCCGGCTAATTGAGGCGCTGCAATGGGTCGGCATGGCTGTGGGCAGTGGTGGTGGAGGCGGCGGCGGTGGTACTGGGCGTAGGAGGGCTGATACTGAGGCTTCAGTCCCAGCCACTAAGAGCAGAGGCACCTGCCTGCCCATTAGGACCACCACACAAGAGCCTAGAGGTAGCTCCATCAGCAGCAGCAGGAGCAATCATTACAGACACACACACACACACACAGCATCATGTCAGCCCTACAGCAAATAACTGGAAATTCAGTAGGGTGGAGGTGGGGGGAGGTGGGTGAGCCTGAGACAAGAGGGTCCTACAAATAACAACCAAGATGGAAGATGTATTGACAGGCTGCACCTCCTAAATGTGTGTGCGCACGAATGTGTTTCATTCAGCTGAGACGCTATCGACTCCGTCTGCGTTAGCCGTGATCTGCCTAAAATGGAATGCCAGGAATTTTTTCACTCGCAGAGGAAATAAGAACAACAAAGGCATGAATAAATAATGCCATCCTACTTTGAACTGTGCATCAAAGTGAACACGCTCACCCACGCGCAGCACATGCATGCGCAACCACACACACACAACTAAATCTTTCCATGGACAGCCAGCCACTGTATATGGAAAGCAGTAATCACAGCCAAGTGCGAATGATATGTAAATACTTTATTATGCAGGGCTTTCTACAGGGTCAGGGAATGGACAAAAGTACAAAAAGTAAATAATTAGGACGGGGAGGTAGAGAGACTAACTTTCTGCTGGTCAAACACTCAAGTCACGGCGCATTTGACTTTTATCCTCACATCCTTCTGCTGAGAGGAGTGTTTGTGTTCTGGATCAGGTTGAGGTCAAACACCAAAGACGCCGTCTGAAACTCGCCGTCTGAGGAAGGCGAGCGCACATCTGTTGCATGCGTGCTCTTTTGCTTGCTCTCTTGCAGGTTCATTTGGGGGACTTCAGCTCGTTCTCGTCACATTGTTCACACCGTCTGAGCGATGTCAAGCTGGACGATTACAGCAGCTGCAGTTGTAGGTGGTGCAGCAGAAGGTTTGACAAAAGGACAAATCCTCATGTTTTTGGCAGCCTCCCTTACTTTTCTTCTTGGACCGTGCTTAGGCCAAAGTGTTGCTTGTTTGGGAAAGATGCACTTAAACTGCTTTGAGGGAAAAGTGCTGCCAAATGAATGTAATGTAAAAAACAAACCTGTGCCAAAAAGATCAACAACTGAAAAGTGATGGCATTTTTAAGTGTTTTTTCCAGTTGACTCTTCATAAAGTCGTCAGACCAGATGTCAATTAAACATCTGGTCTCCTCCTGTCCCCATCTGCTCCCCTGGCTCATTTTTTTTTTTTGGTTCGTTGTTTTTCCTTCTTCTGGCTCTGATGATATCCTGTCCTAATTTCCTGTAATTGGTCTGAAAGTCCAAACCATCCAAAAAATGTTTTCTCACAAGAAACAAACCGAACCATGGTTCAGTTTGGTCCGGACCAAGACCACCTTCTTGTCTGGTCCGGACCGTGGTGTATGGGAGGTTTCACACCTGTAATTTTGGTCCGGGAAGTCCGAAATCGTAAATGTTTTACAAAAACAAGTGTTTTACTGTTAATCATCTCATCATATTGATCTTTAATGATATTTTTTCCATTTTTAAGTGTTGTCACCTTCATTTTACTCTCTGTATGTTTGCCTGTAGGATCTTTTTGTTGATTTTCTTTTTGCTAAAACTTTTAGTAAGAAGCAAAATAAGCGACAATTCTGTCCAAAAACCAGTTTTAAAAATGCCAAAATCTTCAGATTGGAGCAGTTTATGCTGCAGCGGGACAATGATCCTTGTGAAGAAATCCCAGTCAATACTGGAAAAGACTGAGAAAAATAGCGTTAAGTTCTTGTGCGGCCCAGCTGAAGCCCAGACTTGAGACCAATGGAAAATCTGTGGAATGAGTATAAGATAGCTTTTCAAAGATGCTCCTCATGCAGCTCTACTGAGCTCGGCCAAATCTGCAAGGAAGAATCAGAGCAAATCCCCAAATCCACATATGCCGAGCTGATAGAGAAGACTCGAAGCCGAATTCACTGCCAAAGTACTGACTCGGGCCTGAATACTTATTCAAATTAGAGATACGAGATAACAAAGGAACAAGCTTCTGTATTCTTTTTTGCAATACAGTGACAGAAATGTTTTATAACCTGCGTTCTCCTCTGTTATATTGTACAGACTGTTCACCGGAAAACAATAAAACATTTCAAGAAGATTGTTTTTCAGTCTGTCAAGTCAAGTGTTTTGGCTGATCAACTCGCACAAAATCCCTCTGGGCAACACACACTGACAGTCTGCATCACAGTTATTATGGTTTTGTATTTTTCATTAGTTTTTATTTTTATTTGCTTTTTAATTATCTTCAATTCAGTCTAGTTTCAGTTAGTTTTCAGAGTGGGTTTGCATGTTTTGGTTTCATTTTGATTGTTCCAAAATGTTTATTTTTAATATTATTATTATTATTTTAAGTTTTTATTAGTTTCAGTGTAGTTTTTTATTATAGTGTGCAGGGTATTTGACAGGCACAAGAGTTATGAAGTTCAGAATAAGTAATACAATACAAATAAAACACTTTGTGAAAGCAGTTGACTCACAGTCATGTAGACGTCCCCGTCTCAATAAACAGATGCATCAGTGCCTCCTTGTGCTTGTTGTGTTGACACATTGAAAACACTGACAGCGACTAAAACTTCCCGAATATTTTCATTGTTGTTTAGTCTTCTAAGTACACAAACACATGACAGTTAGTTTTTATTTATTTCTTATGTCTAGCTTTTATTTTTATGACAGTTAACACACCTAGTTTTAGTTTTTAGTTCAGTTTTAGGCTGGGGAAACAGGGCAACATGACTGCTCTTCACATCAACCTCTCAGATAATGCTATTTTTAGGCTACAGCGAAATAAAGCTAGCAACTACCATTAAGTAGCAAACTTTCAAACATTGAGGCATCAAAACAATCCATTACTGACACACACACACGCACACGTATGACTAAAACAATTTCAGGATAGTCCAGAATAATCCACCACAGAATGGATGAATTTCTCTTTTCTTAGTAAAACACCAGCAACGTTATGGTTTGATAAAACTCACTGGCTGCTGACTCGGTTGACAGTTTAAGGGAAGCGCAGTTACAAACTAGACCTCCAGAGACATACGCTTTTAACAAAGCATTTAAAGCCAAAAGCGACTGAAGAGGCACAGAGTGTCTGTAAGGGTCGCGGCGTGACAAATCGCAGGATGACGTCGTTACTGATCACCTAATCAGCACGTAGCCATTTGCCTCATTGTTTCCAAAAGTCTCTGTTTCAGCCCATCCAGACTGAAACGTGAGCCTGGAGTTTTAAATCTGAAACAGCGCTTCCAAACATCTCAATTTTAGGTTTTGTAAAACACCAGGGTAGTGTGGACTCTAGTACCCCTTTTCTGCTGGCTCGGCTTGACTCGGTTTGACTCGACACGTCAGCCCAACATGGCAGGGAGTTGCGATTCCATTACAACAGAGCTACCTGCTTAAAGGTGCGTCTTATGACTGAAGATGAGCAGCTTAGCTCGAGTCGAACAGCTGCTACAAATTTTTCACAATTAAGCCCTATTATGCTGTGTTGTATTCAAATGCTTTTATTATGAAGCAGTAAAACGAGGAAATTTTCAGTTTTGATGAGCGGTAACACGACTTGACACAACTTCTAAATGGCTGAAAGTGAACGCGACAGTAAAATCCATCAGATACCTGAACATAAAAACAGTGACACAGGAGTGAAACTAAACTTCAAACCACAGATATAATCTTCTAAAGAACTGAGAACTGAGCAGACAGTCACTTTTAGAAACATCTTTCTCTGTGCTCTCCTGCTCACATGAGTTGATTATCACAACACTCGCTTGTTCGAGGGGGAGCAAGGGAGTCGTCGTGGGTTGGCCGCAGTCGCTAAGACATCACTGTAGCCCGCTTGGAGGCGGGTCGGGCTCGCTTTGGCCCCACTTTAGAGTAGGTCCATCTCGGGCGTGGCTCGGCGCAGTTCAGCAGAATTAAAGTGGTGATGGACATGCAAATCAGTGCGGCGGATGAAAATGTAGCAAACTGTATGCTTTTCAAGACTTTGTAGTGCGGATGTAGCCTTGGTTAACTTTAGTCACACAGATGTGCATGTTCCTCAATGCCACATCATCTCCGCCCACACACACCACCCTCTGTGCTCTCAGCATGAGGTTGAGAGGTGGGTGCAGAGGCGTGTGAAGGCCGCTTCTAGCCGAGGCACACACCTTTGGTCTCCCTGGAGCTCTGTGCAGTCCAAACTGAGTGCACAGGTATCACATGAGCCAGCTGGAGAAGCACAGCACTGCTGTGAACACCTCTGACAGGGTGGTAGAAAATGCCTGAGAGAGGAACAGGCGTTTAGTCTTTCACTGAAAGACCATTTACACAGGAAGTCTGAGTGTTCCCTCGGGCATTAAATAAGCAGCGATGCCACACTGCCACAGCAGTGAAGAGACACTGACGTGGCCAATGCTTGTGGTGGAGCCTGATGGACCCGGTGTGTGAGTGTGCATGTGTTTGGGTTCACTAATTGCTCTGGTGCAGGTTGACAGTAGGATTGTCAGAGCCTGTTACCCAGAGAGCTTTGCCGAGCTACCTGGGAAACAAGCTAATTGAGCTCGGAGTTCTTGCTCATTATTGGTTCAGAGTGTATCAAACAGACCAAAGGAAGAGAGAGTGGATCTGTAGCACACTCCTTAGAGAGTGGAAAAGCTGCACAGAGACGTTACAGCAGTCCGTACAGGAGAGATACGGTGGGACAAAGCTACCTGAGGCCACACGCAGCACATCTGGACCCTGTGATTCCCTGTGGCTACATGGTCATTACTTTACCAAACCTAAACCTTTTCCATCCTCGCTCCCGAGTGGTGCTCTGACCTTCACACGCAGTTACTGCCGCTTTATTCTGAGATGTGAATTCATCTAAATTATGCATTATTAAGTTGAATGAAAGACCGAGTATTTGCACCTGAAGTAAAGACAAAAAGGAGAGGAAGCTAAGAGCAATGATACATCTAAGTTAAACGAGCATCAGAGATGTAGAAACATGCTGGGGGAAAAGGGTCTCGAGTGTGAGGAGAGGAAATAGTTGTGGATGGTGCAATCTGTGCTGTCTGAGCCAAACAAGCTCCAAATTCCTGCATTTATACCGATTGCAAAATAAAATTCTTATAATTCCTCAAAACGGTTCAGTGAAGGTTTTGGTGAATAATGATGAGGAGGTGGTTGCTTGTAGATGCTGTTTAGACAAGACGTGGTTACAGTTAACTTCTTCCACTCCGCACGGCAAAACTACCATCTTTCAGAGGCCGTAGTGAGTTTTAGGTAGAAGAAGCTAGATGATCACATGAAACTAGAAGACCTAAGGAATACACTGGTACAAACCGTGTCATGCTAGCTTCTCGGGAAGGTTGCTAAATAATACTCCAGAATTAGGCCACTTTTTAGCGAGGCTGAAAAACTGGCATGACCATTTTCACAAATCTGTTATTTTCGCCTGTTCTATTTGAACATTTGCATACTGAGGGCCTTAAACGGTACTGGAATTACATAATGAGAGTATAATTGTAAAGCTTAGACTCTTGTAGATTCAATGAGACCAATTGTGTTCATGTAAGATGATGTTAGTCCCCACTGAAGCCATTTCATTGTTGTGACACCATTTTTTGAAATTGTATAAAATGGCCTCTTGTGACCTCTAAGATAATCACAGCCTCGTGAAACTTCATAACAACAAACTAGAAGGCTGGAGCATTCAGGTGGTGCACGGCTTTGCTGTGTATATTGACAATAAGAAGGTATCTGAGTATTTCCCAGAGCAGAAGTGCTCACCATCTAATCTCAAACATTTGTCAAAAAGTCATTAAGTTTTTTCTCTGGTGTTCCTCAAGGTCTTGGTGTCTTAATGCGGGATCGTGGGGGGGATTTATAACCAAATGTATCAATTTTGCACCAAATCCTTGTAATAAATGGCAACTTATAAGACATAATCCCTATTCTCAACCAGCAGGCTGTGGCTCCTTGGTGGGCTCCTCCTGCCAAACGGTGAGATTAAAACTAGTATTTTACTTTTGGTAATTTACAAAGCTAGTGATTTTTACATCTAATTCTACTTATTCACATAAATAAAAACTGACATATTAAAAAGCATAATTTCAATGACTGGTTACGTATGAATTAAATGTGTTTTGCCACTGTTAGCTAGCTAACATTACCTTGAATGCAGTGACACAAAATGGATCTGCGTTTGAAACAAAAAAATAAGTGATGTGGGAGGCAATCCTGTACCGGTAAAAGCTCCAAAGTGTGTGGTGAGAAAATATGACCCTGAGCAAATTAAATGTGGATTCATAATGGCAGGCGGTGATGCTGAGCCGAAAGCACGGTGTGTTGAATGTGGTGAAGTCTTGTCGCAGCCCAGTTTATTTTATGTGTCATTTATGTGGGAAGAGGATATTTTTTTAACAATCAGAGAGGAGCCCTTTGATTACAAAAGGTTAACAAAATGTGAATAGGCATCTAAAGAAAATAAGTTTTATAACAGATTTATAATGAGAAAAGTGCTCGGCAACTTAAATCATCAGGTTCCCAGCTTTCAGATGATAAAATGTTTGACCACTAAAGATCACCTGTCCCTCCTAAAAAAGACACACAATGAGTGAAAGAGGTTAAGTAAATATATATAATATACTATATATCTAAAAAAAAACAGTTCTAGTCTTGTGTACATGATATCAATGTGCATGTGAATATGTTACCAAGGTAAAGATCCTGGGTTCAATATTCAAATCTTCCTCTGTTGTGGCAAAATACTAAATGTGTGAAAGTGAGGCTGTTTTCTTAACAAGAATCAACAAAACCAGTAAATAATGCTGCCTTTGTAAGTTTGACTTGTCTCACTTTTGTTTAGTGAAGCAGCATCCGTGTTACTTTCAGGCAATAACTCGACTACCAGCGGCGAGTTGCAGATAAGCAGCATTTGAATCAGCGCGCACAGCAGGAATAATAGTAATGGTAATAGTTTTGTTTTGGAAATTAATGGCTTTGAATCTCTTATTTCTGCAGAGTGTGCAAAGTGCTCCAGCACAACCTTTCATATCTGGAGAAAATGAGCTTCCAAAATATTTAAATTGAAAACACACTGCGGCGCATCCACATAACAAATGCACCTGACGATGTTAAAATATGAGTGTGACAAAAGGGAAGCAGCGAATATCAAAGTGTGTTTGTTTTCCTTTCAACCCACCTCTCTCTGCGTCAGCTTCTGCTTGTCAATCTGCTTGACCTTGGGGCTGTTGGCCAGCAGGTGGCGTAGTTTCACGTAGCTCTTCCACAGCTTCTGGTACCTGCCAAGAGTGAATAAGGAGGTGTGAGGCTGACAGGAGTCCATCTACCCCCCCCTCCTCCTCACTCTCCCGCTGTGCAACAACACATCAATATTTCATCTGCAGCTTGCCTGATATTAAACATAATTTAACAGTTGCCTGCGGCCATTATTGCATTAGCTGCTTGTGTGTGAGTGAGGGCAGTGGACACAGAAGATTCTGTGTTTCAGATGTCCACCGTTTGAACTGAGAGCAGCAGTTCTCTCTCACACACACAGACACACAGACACACACACAGACTGAAAATTTACGCTTATTTTTCTTTTCTGAGCAGCCCTGACACATGACTCCACAGATCTGAGAGATAAAGGTGCTAACTAGAACCACGTAGGGTTCTTCAGCTTGTCACCATAGGAGAACCCTTTGTGGTTCCTGGTAAAAACCATTTGTAGGGGTTTCACCTGTAACCTTTTCAGTGAGTTCTACCAGGAACCCAACATAAACAGTGATACCTAGAACCATCTGTGAAAGGTTTCACCCTATACGAGAGGTTCGACTTCTGTGGTGTAATGGTTCCACAAAGAACCCTCTCTGGGGGTTCTATCCACCCTCTAAGGGTGCTAACAAGAACACACCGAAGGGGTTCTACTGAAAAGCCTTTTATATTCCAAAGGTTTAATCTACAATGTAAACAGGGAGTTCTACTGAGAACCTTTTTTTTTATTCTAAAGGCCTAATTTAGAACTCAAACAGTTCAACCAAGAACCGTTTTATATTCCAAGAATTTTATCTAGAACTTGCAGAGGGGTTCGACGTAGAAACTTTTTATATTCCAAGAGTTTTATCCAGCACCCACACAGGGAGTTCTACAAAGAACCATTTTATATTCCAAGGGTATTATCTAGAACCCAAACAGGAAGTTCTACCAAAAGACCCTTTTATATTCCAAGGGTCTAATCTAGAACCCAAACAGGAAGTTCTACCAAAAGACCCTTTTATATTCCAAGGGTTTCATCTAGAAGTCTAGCAGGGAGCTCTACCAAGGACCCTTTCATAATCCAAGGGTTTTACCTAGAACCCACCCGAGGATTCCACCAAGAACCCTCTTATATTCCAAGGTTTTTATCTAGAACCCTGTCAGGGGTTCTACCAAAAACCCTTTTACATCTCAAGGGTTTTATCTAACACCAACCTGGGAGTTCTACCGAGAACCCTTTCATAATATGAAGAATTATGAAGAATCCTTGGAGAAATCTTCCTCCTTCCAAGAAGCGTTCTTTGCATGAGAAGGGTTCTTAATGGAACCCTGACTTTTGCAAAGAACTCCTTGATGAATCCTTTCTTCAGGAGCAAAGGGTTCTGTGTAGAACCTCAGCCCTTCAGGAAGATCCCGTATTTCTCAGAGTGTATCTCACAACCTCCTTATTCTCTTTTCCTATAAAGCCCCATTGTCTTTGCTCTCATTTGCATGTGAAAAGAGGCAGGGAGTTATCGGCAAGGTGACATGTAGCCGCCATACTAACCACCTACCCCCGCCACCCCTCCACCTTCTCCTCCCCCCTTCTCACTCTCTTTTCAATCAGACCTCTTGATTGATGCACTGAGGGCCGAGTGTGACCGTTCTGCTCCCATTCAGGAGACTTTCTCCTCATTTACCCAGAGTTATTCAATTATGATTGGTGGGATGGAGGGGTAAGGTGGCGGGGTTCGGGGGATAGGGTGGCGCATTGACGGAGAGAAAGGCAGAGAGAGGACGAGAGCTGGAGACGGAGGGAGACGGAGGGAGGGAGGAGGGGGGGTGTACTGTGGAATAGAAGAATTATAGAGCTTTAATAGTGGGGACTTCATTAGAGACTGAGACGAGGGAATGAGACGGCTTTACCGCCTCGATTATCAGCTCACCACCACCTCCGCACTGAAGCAGCCCGAGCGGACGGGAGACAGAGAGACGGAGACATACAGAGACAGAGAGAGAGTGTCTATCCAGCCTGGGAGGCCCCCTCGTCCCCAATCCGCTCCAATGACCTTTCCACAGATCCGCTGTGTGCTCTCGGGGTAGCATCGCCGCGGCCCTCGCCACTCCCTGGCACATGCTTTCATTAGCATATGCTGCCTCTTTCCTGTTCTCTCCTGCTTCCTATCTCTGCAGCCCTTTTCAGACGTGGTATCTGCAGCCTCGCCGGCTTCATCTGCCGGCTAAAGTCGTGGCTTTTTTTGGCATTCAGAAGTGTATCTGTTACTTAAACGTTCTGTAATATCGCACTTCAAACATGACAGGGCATTTACAGATAGAACTACTGTACATGGTGGGTGAGGCAAGTAAATGAGAGCGATGAGTTAGAAAATACTAATTACAATCGAGATGTTTTAAAACTTGTGTTGCAGCTGAATGCCTTGTTGTCTTCACGGCTTCATGAGCGACAGTTGTGATGCTCATCAACTGCTCCCAACCTTATTAAATGTCCTCAACAATGTCATTTATAAGCCAGAATAAAGAATAATGCACCATTGGCTGATTTTACACCGCATTCAGCAGCCACAATACATTAATTAGAATGGTAGCGGATCGTGTGTATTTTCACCAGATGTGAATGCAGCACGTTGCAGATGCAGATCTGCAGACTTGCATCATCCAGCAAATAGAGATTAGAGTTCTATTTTTGCTGCGTGCTAACCGCGGGGTTGAGCTCACTGCCGTCATCACTGCGAATTTTATTTTGAAGGGTCAGTCTTACGCTGAGATCAGCAAAGCAAAGCAGTCAGAATCAGCGCTGTCACACACAAGTTGGAATACAACCTCGGATTGGTCGACAGACTCAACCAAAGGCATCTTGGGATTGCCTGCGGGTGGCTAACAACATGCTAACAACAAGAACAACAACAACGTGTTGGATTTATCACGGATTTATTTATTTTACCATGTCTCCAAGAAAATACTGCACTTCAAGGCTGGATTACAAAGCTTCTAAAAGGTTGTAAAAGTAAAATGCTAGCATTAGCATTAGCTTAACATTACCTTTTCCTGCTTAGCTTAGCCTGTCACTGTTTCAGCAGTGGAGAAACAACAGACACGACTTTTCTTTGCCTTGAGAACCTGTAGTGTTTATTAACTGACACACTGTAATCTGAACTGTACATTTACTGCCAGTTTGACAAGTTAGCGTTAAATTTAAGCTCTCTCTTACTTGAACACTGCACACACTTCTGTACTGCCCTATTCCATGAAGGAGCTCCGCCATGCAAATGACAGTATGCTTCAGTAAGATCCAATAAAACATAAAAAAGAGGGTCTAAATAAAGGAGCAAAATAATTAAATGTGAGCAAGTACTTTTTATTTGCCAATATGTACTAAGAAATAACCCTTTCCAAGTGGGTATTTTATATAAAAGATTTATTCACTGCACTAGCAGAAAAGACTACAGCGCTCTTAAAAGCCTCTCTGTGCATTGAATCTCTTTCTGGTCATTTGACCTTCTTGCTGCTGTTGCCTTTACATTACCAACTATGCACACGTGTGGACTCAAACTCTGGAAATGTGATACGATGAAATCAAAAAGTGCCCTGCAGCATGAAGTGCTGAAGTTCAGAAGGGTTCAAATTTATGTAAATGTCCTCTGACGCACGGGAGAGACAACCTGACGACATCATCATCGTGTTAAGTTTCCTCTCCTCGTGAATCGTCGGCACATGGTTGTTTTCTACTCAAAAGTGTAAGGTAAATGGAGGACAAATTTCTACAATATAACTTTAACAAGCTACCACTGCTTAAAAAAGAGGAATGATACATGGGAAAGCAGCACTCAGGAAATACTTCACTGTGTCAAGGAAAAAAAAAAAAGACGCCCCAATCAGAGCTGAGCATGCAAATTATGTGCTCAACATCAGTCTCTGAGAGACAGGAGAGATCCTGAGACTGCGAATCCACATGTGACAGCATTCAATTCAAACTTGAGCCAGATTGGAGTTGTTACAGGAATGTTACTCAGTCCAACCCTGTAAGATTTCCATCACGACTTTAACAGAAAAGAGACTTATTCACAGAGAGCAGCGTGTTAAACTGACAGCACATTTATGTCTGAAAGAGGCTTCTGTCTCCTCCACTCTGAGGAATAAGGCTTCAAAAAGGTTTCTTCCTGAGGGGCTGAGGTTCCACACAGAACTACTTGCTTCTTAAGAACTCTTTTTGTTGAAGAAAGTTTTCATCAAGGGTTCTTTGCAAGATGAATGGTTCCATTAATCCAAAGAAACCTGTTTTAGATGAGTCTGTCAAGTGTTTTTTCCCTACCAGGATATAAAAGATTCTCGGTAGAACCCCCTGGGTGGGTTCTGGATAAAACCCCTAGAATATAGTAAGGTTCTCTGTAGAACTCCCCCAGTTTATCCGAGATAAAACACTTAAATTATAAAAAGGTTATCGGAGGAGGAACCCTTGGTGGGTTCTAGACTACACCCTTGGAACATAAAAAGGTTTTCAGAAGAACCCCTTCAGTGTGTTCTAGATAAAATGCTTGAAAATAAAAAAGGTTCTCTGTAGAATCCCCTAGAGTCTTTTAGATAAAACATTTGGAATTTAAAAAAGGTTCTCAACAGAAAACCTTGAGTGGGTTCTAAAATGAAACCCTTTGAATATAAAAAATATTTTCAGTAGAACCCCCTTAGTGGGTTCTAGATAAAACCACTGGAACATAAAAAGGCTCTCAGTAGAACACTAAGTGTATTCTAGATAAAATCCTTGGAATTTTAAATTGTTCTCTGCAGAACCCCCTGACTGTGGTTTAGATAAAAACCCTTGACAATAAAAAGGTGTCAGTAGAACCGTCTGGTTGGGTTCTTGTTGTCACCCTTCGAAGGTGGAAAGATAGTTTGGTTTGAGATAGAACCTCCAGGGAGGGTTCTGGGTGGAACCATTACACCAAAAATGGCTTCTTTGTAGAACCTCTCCTAGGGGGTTGTGGATTGAACCTTTTCACAGATGACTCTATCTTGGGTCCTAAGTGGAACTCTCTGAAACGGTTCCAAGTGGAACCTTTATAAAGAGTTCTACCAGGAGTCAAAAAGGGTTATCCTCTGGGGACAAGCCAAAGAACCCTTTATGGTTCTAGTTAGCATCTTTATTTCTAAGAGTGCAGTCTCAGCCTCCTCCCTCGTCTCTTAAATTCCTCTGGATTTTGTTCTCACATTTAGTGAGACATGCCGTTCATGTCATGTTCTGTCCTCTCCCTGGATCCCTCCATCATGTTCCTCTCGTGTTCCATCCCGCTCTCTTTTCTTTACATTCCCTGACCTCTGACATGTCATCATTCTTGCCTCAGCGGTCGTGATGGGAACTGGAGGAGCTCGTACGCCCCCCCTCCACTGCCGAACACAAGGGCGTCCAGTGGGCAGCGTGAAAGGGGAGGCGGCTAACACACAAGCTTCTTCAGTCTCCTGAGTTAATATATGCTGCTGCTGTGTCCAACTCTCCCCTCTCTGTGGCATTGCCGCCGCCGCAATCAACACCGACTCCTGCCCTCGCTACACGCATCATTAGCAGTGGTAGGAAATCCTTTCCACTCGTCTCTTACTACTCGTTTCTGCATCAGCTAATGATGTCCCAGTCCATCCATAAATTTGTCGTTGTCTGTCGCTTTGAGAAGTTTGACACGGCAGCAGGGTGCACAGGGATGAAAGAGCTCAGCGGACGGGCGGCTAAAACGTAGCGGCAGGGGAGAGGGGACATTAGTCGGAGGGAAGAAGCAAACTAGTTCTGCCTAAATGGATTTCCTAATGATCATCCTCTTGTTTGCGTCTCTATCACCGGCATTTTCTTCCCGCACCTCCTCCTGACTGTTGTGACTGAGTGAGGCCCCATATTCGAGTTGAAACGCAACTCCACAGGTTTAAATTTAGACTGAGAGTGAGTTGTGCGCCGATGTTCTGGCGTGGTTGTTGTCGAACACCTCGGAGACCGCGGCTCAGATGATCTAATACACTGCTTTTGTTAATTATGCAGCAGCACAGTACAGTATTCCCTGCTGCAGCCCCGTGGCGTCTGTGTGGCATTACTATTCACGAGACATAAACCCGCGGCGGCTCCCACGGCGGAGGCACCCAGCGGAAACCTGGGACCCGTGACGACGCATGTGAAAATGTCACGCCACTCGTTTTCTCATCCTTCTCTGCTCCCCCGTATTTTCATATCCCCCCCGCCTCCTCTTTGACACACGCCGCTCTCGTCCTCCTCGACGCGCGACACGGACGATTCTGCCGTCACAGTGTCCTGGGAGAGCGCCGGTGAATAAGGATTGAGGGAACGAGGGAGACGGTACACAGCAGGTGGGGTTGGGGGGTGGGGGAGGCTATACTCGGATGAGTGGTCGACATTTATGTGTGTGTGTGCGTGTGTGTGTGTGTGAGCTTACTGAGGGTCTCCGGCGTAGCTGAGCTGAGCGGGCCGGATCCCAAAGTGAACGATGATGGGGAAGGTGATGACGTCCGGGTTGAACTGCTCCCTGTCCAGTTGGTCAATTCGCACCGAGCTCGGTTTCTATGGAGACAAAGAGACAACACAGTGAGTCATGTTACAGTATGAACAAGTTTAGCCGCTCTGAGAAACAAACGTGCTATCTAGAACCATAAAGGGTTCTTTAGCTTGTCAGCTTAGCCTTTATATATTCTAAAGACTTCATCTAGAACCCACCCAAGGGTTCTCTTGAAAACCCTTGGGGGACGCCCTTGTTCTAAGAAAACCCTTTTAAATTCCCAGGATTTTATGTAGACACAGAGTTCCACTGAGAACCCTGTTATATCTAGAACCCACCCAAGGATTCTCTTGAAAACCCCTTTGTATTCCAAGGGTCAACTCTAGAACACAAACAGGGAGTTCTACAATGAATCCATGGGTCTAATCTATAAATAATCTAATAAATAGGAGGTTCTACTGAGAACCATTTTATATCCCAAGGGTTTTATCTAGAACCCACCCAAGGGTTCTACCAAGAACTCCATTATATTCCGTGTTTTTTATCTAGAATCCACCTGGGGGTTACAAAAATTAATATTCCAAGGGTTTAATCTAGAACAAACATATTTTCCATCTGAGAAATGTTTGACCCAGAACCCTCCTATGAGTGGTTCTACTTCTATGGTGTGATGGTTCCACCCAGAGCCCTCTCTGAGGGTTCTACTCAGAACCTTTGCAACTTCTAAGGGTGCTAACAAGAACCCACCCCAGGGGCTCTACTGAAAAACCGAAAACCTTTTTATATTTTATGGCTTTTAACTAGAACACACAGGGAGTTCTACCGAGAACCCTTTTATATCTAACGGTTTTACCTAGAACACACACAAGATGTTCCACCACAAACCATTTTATATTCCACAGGTTTCATCTAGAACCCATCAAGGAGTTCTTTCAGGATTTCAACAATCCTCTTTCTTCCAAGAAGGGTTCTTTGGATGAAAAGAGTCCTGAATGTAACCCTTAGTCTTACAAAGACTTTCCTCAGAAGCAAATGGTTCTAGGCAGAAGCCCTTCAGAAAGAACCCTTGTGGAACACTTATTTCTAAGAGCGTACAGCTACCAGGCAGCCATCATTCAATCATCTGCTTCCAATATGTGAAATAACAAATAATCCAGGCCGTAAGGGTCATCTGTCACAGGAATGTAATGAGAGAGCGGGCTCGTAGCGCGCACACAACAATGATAAAGTGATGTCAGGGACGGCGAGCTAACTTCTGACACTCTTATCAGGGAGGAGATTGACAAGCAACATGTCCTCCGCTGACTCCCAAATCACAGTTAGCCTGTCAGGCATTTTGCGAGATCAGAGGAAGGAGCTGTAGCATAAGGCGTGATGAGCTGCACGGCAGATGGCTCGAGGCTCGGGCTCACCTTGACATTAGCCGCGCTCGCTCGTCACGGCCTGCATACAAACTTTGATTCCAGAGCCAAGAGGTCGCCAGACAACTTTGATTTTGCCCTTAAAGCGACATAATCAGGTTTGATTGGCTTGATGGAAGCGCTTGATGATTGGCCTGTTTACAATCCCTGACACAAATACACTGTAAATGCTAATTTATATATACGGCTTCTTTACCTAATGCACCGTAGCTGTTTCGGGGTTGATGACATTTGTGGCCTCATTTGTCGACTGTGCCACTGTGGGAAATAATCACTCGAGCATGGCGCGCTTGATTGGCATCGGACCCCTTCATTTGGAGTAATATGTGTGACCTTGACATATCACCATGGTTACAATTTCCACAAAACAATAGCATGTACGGGCTAGTTGACACACGTATCTCTAACAGGCCATTTAATTGATTATTGAGCACCAACTGTTGCATGTTTTTGATACTTTAATCACAAAATTTGAGGGTTATGTTTAGTGTAAATTGCTGCAAAACTATTCATTCAATCAACAGCAAATGAATCAAAGTATTTGGATAATCAGTCAATCGTTTAAAACATTTATGAGATACTTGACTGCTTTTCTCTCTTTAATATCATCAGTTGAATATATCTGGGTTTTGGACAAAACAAGTAATTTCGAGGTGTGACCTTGAGCAGTAAAACAACTTGTGATGGCTGATTCTATCTGATTAAATGGGTTAAATATATAATAAACTGTAAAGGAAATATTGGTCATTAGCAGCCATATCTTCAACCCAGGGTGATACAGGCAACACCTGGGAATGGTAGTAATTTACATAAAATACTAAGGGTGGGTTATAAGTCCTGGTTTAACTTTAAACTATACTGCACCCAAATTTTAAATTAAGAATGATTAAATGTAAACTTCTCTTTAAGCTTCTGTTTAGTTTCTACTCCAAACTTGGATGAAATTGAAGTCTGCTGCAACAAAACTTAACTTTCAAATGTGATTCAGTAACCTTGAGGAGGTTTAAATTTTAAAATGGAGCCTTTCTGAGATGGACTGAGCAGAAAATTAAGGGACAGACTCAACACAGTTGAGATTTATGATGCAACAGCCTGCCAGCTGCTGCCAGGCAGTCGCCTTTTTTCTTTGCTGCGCTGTCGTCTACTTTGTAATAGTTTTTGGCCAAATTGCTCCATTAATTCGGCCAACAGGTTTTTTCTTATTGGAGAAGAAATAAGAGCTTCTCTGCCGACTTAGCTAGCTAGCTAGCAAACAATGTAATCTTGTGTTAACTTTTTAGCTAGCTGACAAACTATGTAAAGTTTCAACTAGCTTGCAAATCATGCAACATTTTGTTAAAGTCTTAGCTAGCTACAAACAGTGTACTTTTTGTTGACTTTTTAGCTAGCTATCAAACAATGAAACATTCATCGTTTGTCTTTTTTTATATGGATTAAATTTGATTACATCAATAAAATTCAATTTACGAAACCGAGTTTAGTTTTTAATTGTGCAACATTTTAAATATGGATTTAGGCCAACTCATTTTAAACCTAGCTTTGCTAAACTCTGATTAGAACAAA
>JAJHUR010091795.1:0-10899 GCA_027495735.1 Lutjanus campechanus | reverse complement strand
ACAAGATACAGAAGTATTACATGTAGGGTTTCTAGCCAAGGCCAATTTGCAACCCCCGTCCCTTGTTAGGCTTTTCTACATAAAATCATGACATAAAAAGACTTCAGTGGTGAAGTGAAGCACATAATAGGTTGTAAAAATGCACAGACAGAAATCAATGCTCAGTGGTCACAGGTTTGGTTTTGTTTCAGCCATTTCTACATGATCAATATAAGTTCTGCACTACTTCATGATATATATTTGCTGACATTGTTATTCTTAAATTTTCACAGCAAGACACCTTAAACAGTGTTATGTTATGTTTTCAGATACTGTATGCACAGTATCTGAAACTTGCCTAGAAGTACACTATTTACCTATCTTGTACTCACATGTTGATGATCCTTCTAAAGTTAACAGGTCGTCTGGGTAGTTGCCGGGATGGTGAACAACAGGCTGCGGCTGCTGTGGGTGATAACCAGTTAGGTCCATTCTGGCTGATGGGACATGAGCTTCGGAGTCAGTCCAGCCTGACTGTCATTGTTGCAGAGACCAGGACACCAGACAGACACGGCAGGAGAGCCACAGAAAGGCCGGCAGGAAAGGCCCAACAGCCCTGGTGGACTGATGGTTGCTCGAGGCCCACAAAGTGGACTTCGATCTGTAGTCAGTGTCATAAAACCTCTCCTGACTGGCACTCCTACCCAGACAGTCAGTCAGCAAGCCAACCAGACTCTCCACGGCAGATATCCACCTGCTTGCGCCTTACTGTAGTGAAATCACTCCTGTATCATTGAGCCATCTTGGACCTCAGCTGATAAGATAAGAGTCTACTGAAGAGTGCAGTTAATCACTCAAAAACTACAGCTATTCATATTTAATGTGAATTCTTATAGTGTAATCTGAAATGCAAGTATTTTTATGTATGGTAGCATTGGAATTTATGCAGCGGTGGAAGAAGTGCACATGTCCTTTACTTACAGTAGTGAGTAAATGTACCAGCTCAATACTGAACAACACTTGAGTGCTTCATTTAAAATCTTATGGTAAGTAAAAGTACAGAAATATAATGGGAAAAATGGCCTGACTTCTTGATACAGTAAGTAAAGTATAATCAGCACAGAAGTAGCCTATAATCTGCAAAATGACCTTAAAATAAAAAAAAATTTTAAAAATGGTAACTGTTAAGTGACACATTACACTGAAAAAAATGAATATGGGAGGATGTAAATGTAACACTATTAAATCTATGATGTTAACGAGAGAGAAAAAAAAGTTTTTATCTCTACATTAAAAAATGCAGTCCTGGACTTAATCTGCATTTGTTTAAAATACAAGAAATTGTGCATTTTCTCCTTAACAATAAGTATTTATATTATCCCAGCTAATCTTCTTTCGTACAACCATGCAACAAACATTTTATTGTTGAATTTACTCTCCAAAGTGGGTGGAGTCACGTGACCTCTTTCAAATGCGAGGTGCCTGTCACTCACTGCGAGGTCCACTATTTTATGCAGTGAACGTTAACCGAACTCCTTGACAGACAATGGTGCAGACTGAACTTCAAGGTAAGAATAAAGTTTGCAAAGTTAAGTGACTTAGCTACAGTCTTTTCAGTTTTCATATCCTTGTAGAAATAAAAATTAAGTAAACCAGAGGCTTTTTGTGAAGATATTTTTGGCATTTGTCTTTATACTAGAGGCCTGTAGTATAATAAATGAAAGGCTGTTGGGTTTCCGACAGCTGGTTATTGGGGCATGACTAAGCCACTTGGCCCCTCCCATCGACAAAACTCATATCATATGTTCAGGCCTGGATGACTACTGAATATGTGAAATTTCAGGCAGATTCCACCAAGTAAACGGAAGTTCATGCAACTTCCTGTGTTTTGGCAAAACATTGACCTTCACTGTGCTGTCATGGCAAAACCATTTGACGATACATCAAAATATAGCATTACGATGGTCTTCAGGCCTTTCAGACCAGATTTGACTTGGATATGGCCAGCCTGCTTGGAGGGGCATGTCAGAGTCTAAATCATGTCATTTCCTGTTGCCAGTCGGTGGCGCTATGACTCTTGCAGTATATTTTCATGTATATGTGTTCGGGGCGGGACTTTTATCAAGCATGTGAAGTTTGGTGCAGATCCGATCATTTACACTAAAGTTATAGTAATTTTCTCGACCGTCGACGCCAACCGGACACAGGAGGAAAAGCTGTGCCTGTCTTGATTATCTCTGTCTCAAGCTGAAACTAAGTGCCTAACTAAACTAAGCACAATCCATATGCTTCACTAAACTGATGCATCCAGTGCAGAACCGGTTATGAAATGCGGGACCACTTAAACTATGTTTTCACTGTAGTTTTGGAGTTAATTTTTCTACCTCTTGTTCTGTTTCTCTGGCCCTGTGTCTGATTATTTTCTGTTTGTATCTTGTGATGTTTATCTATCTCTCTCTCTCAGATTGAGGAGAAATTTCGACGGATCATACTTAAGCCACTACAGTCCACATTAAGCTGGACCAACACACGCCAAAGCTGTTGAGCCTGTACAGGAAGAAGGGAGGCACTGTTGGGCAGAAACTCGATGACACCCTTGACATGTTAAATGAGGCACGTTCAGTGTAGCTGTTAGTCTTTTGTAGAAACATTCTGATGTCTGTACTTAGCATAATCTCATATTTTCATATTTTTTGTATGTAAAAAATACATTTTCCAAGTCAGCTTAATTTTTCAAGTAAAATCAGAGTAATTTTGCAAGTAAAGTTAACATAATTTTGCAATTAAATTTAAGTTGAGTTTACTTGCAAAATTCTGCTGATTTTACTTGAAAAATTAAAGCTGACCTTACTTGGAAAATGTATTTCTCTCATACAAAAAATTAAGTAGTTCATACAAAGACCGGTCTTACTTGATCTACATAATTTGATGCAAAAAATTGCCTTGATATTTTTTTAAGTAGATCAAGCAGAATATTTTTATCAGTGTATTATATATGACATTAGATTGTAGATACTGATGCATCAGTGTACATATAGCATTTCACTGCTGTAGCCGATTGAAGTGGAGATAATTTTAACAACTTTACACAGTTAAGTAATTTAGTCGAGTGAATCCTAACTGAGGGGTTAACATGATAAATGTGAATCACTGTGAGATGAGGGGGAAATAAGACAAAATAAAGTTCAGTTCCACAAATGTTTTTTTTTTCTCTCTAATTGCTTTTTGAGGAGAAATCAATCTTTACCGTAACGTTTAACAACTGATGGACATATGAAATGTGAGACAAGGTGTCCGAAATGCATACTTCTTTTTAGTGAAGTGTCACAGCCTCAAAAGTCTGGAGAGCCACTGGTTTTAGCAATGCATTGTGTTGCATAATCTGATCGTGCTTTTTAAATCTTAACATACAAAGTAACTATTAACTACAAATGTCATAGAAATGCAGTTAAGAAAAAGTACATTTGTTCCCTCTGAAATATAGTGGACTAAAAGCATAAAGTTGCAGAAAACGGAAATACTCCAGTAAAGTAAAAATCTCACTGTCCTTTCCATCACTGAATTTAAGTTCATCAGCTGTTCTTGAGTAAAACATAATCTAATTAACTTCAGTGATGCATTCAAGGAAAGGACAGTAAAATCCCCAAACCTTCAGTACAATACAATATTACCCAATTATTGAAAACAGAGATTGTGATCACATTGTTCCACATTCCCAGATGGTGCTTGACATGATAAGTTGCCCCTTAACAGCCCAAACGGAACAGGCTGCTTAGCAGAAGCTCAGGGTGACGTCAATGCAATAGGGCAGTCCAAGGGTGGATGGTTATGACACCTGCACATTAGCTTGTAAATGGATTATGACATTCATCAATAAAAAAAAGTCTCCCTGCTATTTTCTGCTTAGGCTCTGACTGAGTCTCCCTTCTTTCAGACTTTCAGATGGTAAAACTTCAAGAAATGACAAATATTCACCAGTCCTTGAAGGCATAACATGCAACATTTTCCTAAAAAACAATATGAAGACTCATATGAGCATAATCCCTTTGATTCATAACATGTGTGGTCTGTCCTCAGTTTATTTTCTCACTATTTCGTTACGCTCAGGATGTTTTAATAACCAGAAATGTCAGTATTTGACATCCTGTGAATGACACTCAGCATTCAAATATTTTACTGGTGTGTTCGTGAACAGCTCAGACAAAGCCTGCTGATTCTACCTTTAATGTATGTCACTGAAAGAGTCCTGTGGTGCTGGGAAGTGTGTGTAATCCTGGAAGTAATGGTGTTCTTGAATGTAGTAGCGCCATCTGGTGGCATTGTTGAAAAACACTGTTCTAAACTGGAGTGAGCCTGGGTTGCCCTCTGCAGGCTTCATTCATAAACTGCTTGCAGCTTTAGGCACATTTTAGGATATGTCCAAAGAGGAGGACTTTGATTGGTTAAGAACAACTGAAAGAAATGAATGCAAAAGGGTAATTTTATTGAATGCAAGAGAAAACCATCAGACAAGGCAGTGAGAAACCATTCACAACAGAGCATGATGTGTTCAGTTTATTGAAATTCATTATATATTTTTAAATCTGTGCTCTCACAGGCAGGTTGTTTATATGGCATTATATGCTTTGAAGCAGTGTCCAGCTACAACATCTCTCTGTATACACTGTCTGCTGTAAACTGACGTTGCACGGAGCTTTTAATATTCAAGACAAAGGAGACACCCCCATCTCCTCACTGCTGGCGCACTCCGGATCACCCTGAACGACGTACCACACCTCATTGTGCCTGTTAAACAGCGTCATTGGACTGCAAGAAACAAATGCACACACACACAAAATATAATTTACTGCAGAATATCAATGCTTTTCTTTTTGTTTAGACTTTTTCTTTCTGATTATCACGTTGAAAGGTGATTTGTTTACCTGTTATATCCAACAGCATAGTGGAAATCTTTTTTGAACTTTGCACCAACAAAGTCCAGGGCGTTGGACAGACTCTTAGCGTTGTTTTTGTCATTCATGCTTGTCATCCATCCTCCGTAGCTCTTTACGTACGCTTTCATAGATTTAATTTCTTCTATGTACACCTGCAAGTTAGCAAAGTTTCATTACCTGCCCGAGCCGACAGTCTACTTCACAGAACAAATTCAAACATGATGGCAGTTTTGTCTAAACGAAGGTTGATGTGCTGCACTCTGCCATGCATTTTATCGGAGAAGCTTACCTTCTTATCAGTTGGTTTGGGGGGTTTCTTCTGATATTTAGATGGCAGCAGGAAACTCATTGTGTACTCATTTGTTTCCCAAAAGTACTTGGGAGTTTCCGGCATTTTCACAATAACAGGAGCTGTCATCTCAATTTTCTTTTCTAAAGATAAACATTCAGAAAACACAACTTTTTTTTTTAGCAATGCCACAAATCGGAAATACATAACAATCAAAATGTTCTGACTTGAATATCCAATAAAACCGCCAAAATAAATACAGTAATTATAGCTGAAAGGGCATTTTAATTTTAGCTTAGCCACATAGGCAAACAGAGGTTGGAAAAACTGTTTTTAAACACCATGTTCCTCAGAAACTGGAGAAGTTACAAAAAGTTTGCAAGTAAAATCTTGCATTTCTTTTGAAGACTTAAAACCATTGTAGTCGAGCACTCTGAATGCTATTTGTGATTGTTTGCTATAATGTTGAACCACTGTATTATGGCTGCACATGCTGTGCTGCTCTGATTTTCTGTTCGTTGATGCTTTTACTGTTTATTCTTGTGCACAAGACATCTTGATCTCAATAAGACGACCTACTACATAAAAGAAAACATAAATAAACAGGTGGATGCACACACACACACACACATACGCACTGCCTGAGTTGGCACCAGTGATGTATTCATACAGTCGTCTGAAGGCTCTCATTGCTGCAATCTCCATGAAGTAGAACGACTCCTTAGTTGAAACCCATTTCACAGTGTCATAGCGACGGACCTGAGGGACACCAACAAACATGAGGGAATGAGCTTTCATGAGGTTTCTTGCATGTGAAATGTGAATAGCTTTCTCTCACCTCATACTGGTCCGTGTCACAAACCAGATTAAAGAGCAGGCATTCTTTTGTCTCAAAACAGAACTTTAACTCAGTTGAGTTTCTGTGTAATTAGAGGGAAAACTATTTTAAAAAGCACGGATGCAGACATAGAGATGTTTATAAAAGACAGCAGTAATCATCTTTGCCAAGATCTGCATAAACATGTGATTAGTATCTTCAGTTCCTCATATATCCATTAATGTGCTTCATGAGCTGATTATTTTTTTCAAAATTGATTTTTGGAAGTGACAGTGCTTCCAGTTTTCTAATAACCAGCACTTTAGTGTAAAAAGATTCCATTTTTTTCTCACCCAACTCCGGCCTCAGCGGTGAGCACCAGCAGAAAGCCAACAAGCCCTGAAAGATAAATCCTGAGACACACATATTTAATGTTTGCACTCAGCTGTAAAACTTAATAAGACATTTTTGTTGATCCAGTGAAAACAGATTTCAAATTTTCAACCTTTAACCCTAGTTCACACACCAAGAACTCTCTATTCAATGATTTTCATCTGAGACTAACTGGACAGTAAAATTATACTCACATCGTGGCAGACTGTTGGCTTCCGTGCATCTGAAAATTGTATCTTTGCAGTCTGGCCCAAAGCAACTATTTATTCCAGCTCTGGTTATGAAAGGAGGACTGGCCACTCCCTGAACCCATAACACAATCCAGACAATGCAGAGCGATGACCAATGGGAACCCTGAGCAGAAACAAGAAACAGGGGAGAATTATGAGGCAAACAGAGACACGTGTGATTTTATGTGTCATTGACATGTTTTATAACCTCTTAAACCAATAATCTCTCTGTAATGGAGATGATCTGAAAGAGATCAAAGAAGATCAAGTTTAAAAGCACTGCCAACACAAGCCTTTGTGAAGCAACACAGTGCTCAGTTTTGGTTGAGAGAGGTGCTTATATCTTTTTTAAATAACTTTTAAAAACAGCATATAAATGTCAACTAGAATTATTTATGTTATTCTGTGTCAGTGTTTGTGTGCTTGTGGGTGAACGTGCACATAATGACTCTAAGAGGTCACAATCTGCTTAAAAACTGATCCCTGAAGTCACGATGAGAAAATACAAAATAGAGAAGCCTTTTTATTGATAAATGTCCTTAATCTGTGTGGTACTTTCCCAAACACTGGGAGCACATTATAATGCCATTTTCCCACTTTTACGTATAATGTTTTTATCCAGTGTCATTGCAGAAACGTCCCTTATTCAAAATGCATAAATAAACTTTCTGACGTGTTTGTTGATTGTAATTTTTTACATTAGATTTTTAGCATTTGTTAGATTCTGTCAGCCATGCCACTGGTCATACCACTACACTAGCACAGTGCAGTGCAATTCAGTACAACTATTTTGCAGTAATGTTTCTTTTTATGGTTGCTGTTGTGCTCTTTTTCTGACACTTTTATTTATTAGCATTGAGGTCATACTTTGACATAATGCTTATATATCACATTATATTGAGAATTGTTACTAATATTTTTCTCCCCCATTTATGTGTATAGGGGAAACAAGAAAATAGAAACATCTCTCAATATAATGTACTCACATACAACAACAATAATAAGCATTTAATCAAATTTACACATTTTCAACAGTGTCGGTGTAAACTGACCATTATACATTTTGTAAAGGTAGACTTTATTGCAGATCTCTTGTATTAACTTGGGTTAGATTGCACAAGTATAACAAACAAAGTGGCCACTGAGAGTATAACATCAGATAGAAGAGAAAATTCAAAAAGCAAAATACACAAAATGTCACATCTGTGAGTATAATTTATTTTTAATGTGATCTGATTTCTCTTTTTAGTCCATCTACAATTTAATGATTAGAATAAGTGGACAAAAAAATAGTATTCACAAATAATTCATAAACAAGAAATTTAACAGAATCGTCTGAGGACAAAGCCACATCAAATTGCGACAAAATATCGTGTGAGGTGGTGGCTCACGTTTTTACTCTCAGGGCATGCAGAACATGAGTGAGCCGCCTACTTCCCATGTAATGTATATCACTTAGCACCACACTGAATAGACATATGATATGTCCTAAATGACCACCTTGGCTCTGTTATACACAGAAGCAAAAAAAAAAAAGGTCTGGGACAGAAATTATGGTCTGACTATGTGCAAATGCATGTCACAAGAGAATTACTTGCATTGTCCCTTTTGTTGGTACACACCACATAATACCTGTTTTGAACCTCCAGAACACCAAATCCCTGGAGTTTGTTCCCATTTCAGAAACTTGAGACAAAAGGTCCAATCACACCCCAAAGCACAATAGATAAGACAGTTCAGGTGTGACATCAGGGTTTGAGGGGGACACTTTTAACAATTATAGTTGTTATAAAGTTATTTAGTCAAATGTTTTACAGTTGTTGAGGGAGGTGTTAGCATTTAAATTATAAAAGTGTAAATTTGATTTTAAATGATCAACATACAAAAAATCCCATCATACCTCATTGTAGTCAAGTTGGAGTGACATTTTTAATGTGTGGTTTCCTGTGTGGCAGGAAACATCTATTGTACTTGCCAAGCACATACTGCTACAAGATAAATATAACATTACCAGTAACCACTAGGACGTCATAATGGAAGACCTGGTGGTAAAAACAGAATTATATATCTTTTTAAGCCCTATGAAGTAAAGGACTTCATTATCACTTTTTGTGAATAAACATTGAATAGGGATTACGTAACCTGAGTATAGCAAAGATTTTCTTCTACATGGCAAAGCATATAGGAAGATACATGAGACGCTCCCTCAGGCCTCAAACCAACTCTCACGTGTTCCCATTCTGTAGTGTTGCAAAACAAACATACGTCTTCCCATAGAAAAGTTGTCTGGTAAATAAACTCTTTTTCACATGATCATATAAATGTGTAAGTGTGTCTGTGTGTGCTTCAAAGTGTAATACAAGTAATATACAGTAATACAAAACTGATAACACTGATTTTCAAAAGAGAACAATTTAGAAGTATACGTATGTTTACAAACTGCATTACAATGAGATCCAAACAGTGCTACAGAAACAACTACTGTATATCATCATGTTGTTGTTACAAGTCTTGTCAAAATTAATGTGCATAGCATAAAACTTGGTACCAATTAAATTAATAAATCCACGTTTGAACAATTGGTGTGTTCAACGTTTTATTTTATGACTTTCATCTCTTCATTCATTACTGTCTCGACGTTGATGGAACTGAGGGTTCGCCTGAGAATCTTTTCAATCTTGAGTGTTTCCTGCCCTCCAGTGGTCACAGGCAGGTACTGCAAGACAACATGCAGAGAGCGCACAGGGCGAGTTCCTTGTCACTTTCCATCCACTAGCAAACCAAAGACAAACGTCTAAACATCGCCGTGTGTTGGGATGAACTACCAACAGGGAAAAGAACCCAGAACAATGTTTTATAAGCTACCGAAGACAGAATTGGACACAGACGTCAGGCATCAACAGGAAAAACGGGAAAATTGTGGGATCCTGACACTCAGGGCCGTGTCTTACACCCGGCGCGCGCAGGTGGATTTGCTATCTTACACCACCGCAGTTGCCATTTTTGCTACGTCTGCAAGATAGCAAATGCACTTGCGCCTGATTTGTGTGGCCCTGGGCAGGAGGTCTAAAAATGAAGGCAAACAAAACCGTGGCCAAGATCTCAACAGGCCTGCAAAGTGCGCAGGGGACGGGATCACACCTGTCAGATCGTCTATACTGTAGGTTCATTTGGACAAACCTTGAATAAATTAAATCCATTGCACCTCACGCTTTCCACTTGCAATTATAGTGTTAAGATAGGACCCTATATGCCTAATATTACAGATGCTAATTTATTCAGATTAACTGGAGAGATCTCCAAAAAAAAAAAAGCCAGGTAAAAATTTCTAGTCCCCTGCAAATCTGCACGATGAGCAAGATGAGAAATTAAGTTTTTAAAAACTCATTATTGCAATAATTTGGATTGTATTTAAATTAAAAAACAAACGTGATTGAGATTGTACACAATTTATTAAAACTGTTTTTTTGTTTTTTTTTAAAAAGAAAAAAAAGAACATGTTATTTATAGTCCTAATAACATCTGTTCATAACAGTTTTTCTTATTATCCAGTTCTGACGCTGACTTGTTGCAGTTTGAATTTAAAGTCAACAGTGCGGTAGGAGACACATATATCATTATTATTAGTAGTAGTCGTATTAATAACAATAATAATACAGTAATGTTGGCATGACGTGGTAACATGCGCTGCAGTTTCAAGGCAGACCTCACTTAAAGAACTACAACTCCCACAGACTGAGTCGGCCTATGTGACCCATTTAGGTAATCGCTGGGCTTATGTAGCCACATGTCCCGATCTCTAGTGTCCCTCCTACCTGAATGCTGCAGTAGTGTTAGTTTATCGATCCGTTGTTTGAATAATCTTGTTTCCTGTATCTGCCGCTGCGGAGGACGCGCTGCTCGCTCCACAGGTTGGTAAAAAAAAAAGAAAAAGAAAAAAAACACCATCTAAAAACAAACCCACAGACGTCTGTGTGGACTTTAAACTCGCCCTGCAGGGATTTGCACTGTCTGCCTACTCACTGTGACCTTATTGTTTTGTATTGTATCATTTTATGCCCATTGGTGTCACTGTAATTTGTGATCAATTTGGGTGATATAGTGGGAAGTGACTTAGTGCATTATTTAAGTACTGTAATAAACCAGTTTTGGGGTAATAATTTTATGCTATAATTCCACATTACTGTATCGTGTTTCAGACAGAATTGTTGTCATTTTTACTTCACTGCTTCTATCTTACAGCTGCCATTTCTACTT
>JAJHUR010091794.1:6268-17099 GCA_027495735.1 Lutjanus campechanus | reverse complement strand
CTTGCTATTTTCGTTCATTTTTGGACGTGCAATCGCTACATATTGCTCCTTTAAGTCTGGATTTTCCGCATTTTATCCATGCATGCATTCCTGCTGCAAATGCTTTGGCCTTGCGTGTGTATGCGTGTGTCTGTTCGTGTCTGACAGCTTTGTCCAAGGACAGAAACAGGGGAACATGTTCAGATTTGTAATGAACAGAACCGAGAGTCTGCTACAAGCCGCTATATCCATCCAGCAGTCTGGTTTTTTGAGTTGTTCAGCGTCAGCCTATATTGATCAAATCATTGTTCCGTAACCAGCTTGGAGTAGTCCAATAAAAGCCATTTCAGCAATCCTGCAGTGATTCCCATTACCACCATTGAAGGGGTCAGCCAACACATACCACACCAACTAACCCTCCAACACTCAATTTGACTCGTGATAAGGAGATGAAAGCTCTCTTGTAAAAAAAAGAAAAAAGAGTAAAAAATAGATGTACTGGGAAAAGGAATATTAATGGGGGGAGGTGGGGGGGGGGGCAAGAGGGAAAGTTATGTTGAGTCAGAGTCAGAGAATAAAAGGAAGAGAGAGAGAAAGATAGCCAGACGCTGAACTGTGCTTTGGGCATGTGTTGGCTCTGTCTGTCTGCTCCAATCAGCCTCGGATTGGTAGGAAGCCAGCCCTCGGAGACCTTTAGCATGTGTGCTAACATTTCTACAGGGGGATTGGCACACATTATTAGAATCAGCAAGCGTGTGAGCTTGATGTAGAAAACAAGTCTGTGTTTACCATTGGAAAATCACAATTCTTCACATATTTCATGTTTCTTAAATGAGCAACATCTGCTTTAGCCACAGGCTGCTTATTTAAATAAGACGCTGAACTGGTTCTTATTGTTTTATTTAGGGTTGCTTCTCGGGTTCGGTTTGTTAAATAACTCTTAACCTCTTTTCTTCTCGACAGAACAATTCATTCTTAGGGACAGATATTAGCTCATGTTCTCTACAGTCATTTTCCACTGTTAGTTTTATCTTACTGAGTGTGCTGTAAGTTAGTGCCCCGCTGATACTGGATTTTTGGGGCTGATGCTGATCAGGGGGTGTAAATATAGACAGTGCAGGCCAGCTGGTCCCATAGGAGGAGTGGGGCCTCCAACAATGTGTGGGATGGAGGATGGGCCCTTGCAAGTGAAACTCAGATCAAGTAAAAGTGGTGCCATCAAGTAAAAATGGTGTCATTTGCTATAGCTTTGAAAAGGCAAAGCCATCATGGTTTTCTTTTTTTTCCTTTTCTTCTGTCAAATAGTGACTAGCAGTCTAGAACTAAATTATATGCTTTGTCTACATAGACTAAAAAACTATAAATGAACACTTTCATATTTTCTTTGGTATTTTGTCATTATGGAATGATGATTGCTGGACAGTTGATGTTGTCCAGTGTCAAGTCTGTGTTTGATCCTTTTATGTGATGCTACATAAACACAGTATTGTGCAAATTCACACTTAAAAAGAACAAGCTTAAAGTTCAGTTTACAGAGATTAATTAATTAATCAATTGTAATTTGAAGCAGAACTTCCTCCTGCCAGGGACACTGGAGTCATAATGTCATAATTGACATTATACAAAATGATGCGCAATATTCACGTTTTTGTATTTACTTTATCTGGAAATGTAAAATTACTTTTAACTCAATTAAATTAAGATTAAAATCTTAGATTAGCAGCCTAGTCTTCTGCAAAAATGGAGATTTTTGCTTTGAATGCGTGACATCTAAAACAATTCAATCCATACACACAATCATATTCTCATATTAAAAAAAGACTTGTATATCTCAAGTAGTTTGTAAGGAAAAATTAAAAAAGAAAAATGTTACAATTGCCCCCTGTCTCCCCTATCTTAAAATTTTGAGTTAGTATCTCAAGATATTGAGAAACTTTCTGAAAATAATGACTTAGTATGTAAGTTATTTTGAAAAAAAAAATTGTGAAAAAATGTTGCTGATACCAATAGACCAATATAGCTGTGCTAGGCCAATATTAGGCTGATATTTGCCGGTCTGGCTCTACTGCGCATCTTAAGTCAACCAACAAATTCCACATCTGTACTCAGTCTAACTCTCTATTTGTTGCTCTACATCCATCCAGATTGGTTCATTCTTCATGATCAACCTGTGCCTGGTGGTCATCGCCACCCAGTTTTCGGAGACCAAGCAGCGGGAACACCAGCTGATGCAGGAGCAGAGGGCGCAGTGCTTGTCCTCCTCCACCCTGGCCAGCATGGCTGAGCCGGGAGATTGCTACGAGGAGATCTTCCAGCTGGTCTGCCACGTCCTCCGCAAGGCTAAGAGGAGATCAGCGGCTCTCTACTACACGCTGAGGGGCAAGCCCCCGCCACCTGGTGGAGGCAGAGGTAACAGGCGCGGTGGAGGGAATGTGAATGGAGAGCGACATCATTCCAGGCACCCAAGATGTGAGTAGGAGGGCCACAACAAATGACATCAGAATAGTTCTTATTTATGTAACACTTGACACTTGAAATGAATACAGGCCGCTATGTGCCTCTATTTGGCTGCTAACCAGGTTAGACAACAAATTTGACTGCATTTTATTGGATATGATTTTGGGGGTATTTACTTTTGGGGTCATGCTTATTCTTTTATGTTCAAAATACTTTTTTTTTGTGCAATTTTTGGAACAACTGACCCTTTCTGGGTTCTGCCCCTTTTTGCTCTGTGCTCCAATAACAGTTGAGCAGACCTAGTACCGCCATCAACTTTATACTTTTCCTGTAAAGGCAACATATAGTCACATCTCGAGTTAACGTTTTGCTAACATTAAGCTAATGTTAGGAAAATGCTAGCTAACTAGCTAGCTAATGATTGATGTAGATTAGTAGCTAGTTAGCCAGAGTTTTTGCTAACATTAACATTAATCCTCCTGCATTAAGATGTGTTTTAACCATCTTCAAAATTTGGTTCTCTTTTCGACATAGATGAGCCAAGCAAGTAGCATATCGAAGTACAGGAAACAATCAGTAAATTTTCTTTCTTTCCTGTTTCCTGTAATTAAACATGCTATTTGCTAGGTTCCTCTATGTTGAAAAATAAATAAATTTGAGGATGGTTAAAAGACGTTGCTGTGGGACCTGTAAAAGTGACATAAGTACGATAATGTGAGCAAACCTCTAGCTAACTGGTTAAGCTAATGGCATTTTGCTAACATTAACTAACTTAAGATGTGACTAGATGTTGCTTTTACAGGAAAATGAGAAAATTGATCGAGGTACCAAGCTTGCCCAACTGTTATTGGAGGACAGAGCAAAAAGGGGCGGGACTTAGGAAGTCTCAATTGTGAATATTTACAACCTGTGTATTTTGCATCACATAAGAATATGTGAATTTCAAAGTAAAGTGCATCTATAAGCTTGTTTTCCTCTATATCCATCTCTACACCTGTCTAGCCCACTGTCCACACCAGAGCAAACAAGACAACAACCCTCAGCCGCTAGCCAACTCCATCAGTCTGACTGTCCCTCAGAATCCCGACGACTGCCCTATATGTGCATTATCGCTGAAAGAGGGGGCGAGGGCTGCCGGAGACTCCGCCAACGGGGAGGAGGATGAGGAGGATGCAGTAAAAGAGACGGGCAAGGAGGAGAACCATCTAGAGGAGAGGGGAGAGGGAGAGAGGAAGAAGAGGAGGAGCTGCTTTGGACATTGTAGAGACCTTTGGAATGATATGAGGAGGAAACTCTGGGGCATTGTGGAGAGCAAGTACTTCAGCAGGGGCATTATGATCGCCATTCTCATCAACACCATCAGTATGGGCATCGAGCATCACAACCAGGTAAGATAACATAGGCAGTGATCTCATAAATGTTGCCACTGACCGTCACAACCTGGCTTGTAAGGCCATGAGAAGGCAGAAGAAAATGAAATACATAACAAAAGTGCAAAAAAGCACATGGGGAGTGGAGGTCAGTGGAATCTTTAGTGTGGGGTCTGCATGAGAATAGAGGCAGTCTGTGAGTGTTGTGAGGTGAATACAAACAAAGTAAAGTGAACTGAAGCGAAACTAAAGCTGCAACATAACCAAACAGGTGCATGCAGACAGACAGGGCTTTACAGACTGGGAGCACTGGGCCAAGGTGTTCCCAGTTGGCACTGAAGATCTCCTGCACCACCCACAAGGTACTCGAAAAACCGCTAGACGAGAGAGAGAGAGATAGGCAGGGAAGGGCAGGCCCTGTCACATTATGCAGTGACCAGTGGTGAATCGTGACGATAAGAGCTAGGACTTCAGTTCGGCCAAAACTTAGCCAGACACACCCAAAAAAACAAAAAAAAAAAGCAGCAAAATATTTTGCTGGAATAAGGAATGAGTCGTCGTCACATGACAGACCCAGTACAGGGCAACAACAGCAGCAGGAAAAGTAATCTTTTTCTCAAGTTTTCTGTAGTTAAATTTGTATTGAACAGCAGTTGATAGCCATTTACACTGTAACTCTCCATTTGGATAAATTATAATTAGATGTGTGTTGAATAACAGGAGCTGTAATAGCCTACACGAATCATTCTGAGTTTCTTTTTATCATTCTTACTTCTCTGTTTCAGTACCACACACATAGTTACATGTAGCGTACAGTATATCCACAGTAATATGTGCTGCACTGTTGGAAATACTTTAATAAAGAAGATTCAAGTGACTGACAGTTGTTTCTGACAGACTCGGATAAAAAAGGCAACGTCAGTACGCTGCAAGAGCCCCGCTTTGAAAAAGGTAACTCTGTCAAGCTGGCCACCTAGCAACAGCATCAGTCTCGCTGCTTCGTCTCTAAACTACAAACAAGACAGCGCTGGCCTTCAGGAAGGCCGGAGGGGATGATTTATTTAGTCCCACCCACTGTAAATCAAAATGTGATTGGATAATTCACCTGTCGCTCTCTAAACAAACACACACAGGCTGTGGCTTTCTCTCCCGGTGATGAAGTCCTAAAGCAATGAGTGAGTCAGTGCTCACCTTTCTCTTTTTTGAAGCAATCTTGATAGGAAATTAAGTTAATTAGAATTAGAAGAGAATAGCCTTATAATTAAATGAAATAAATCAAATATATATTTAAATATAACATTTGAGAAGCTGATGTGTTTGGCCTTCTCCGCAGGCCTAGACGGCCCCTGGGTTCCCCTCTGGCAGTGACAATATGGAATTTTAACAATCCAAATGGAACAGAGGCATTTATTTTTCAAGCACTATGAGAGAGCGGTTCTTACATTTTTTATTCTTTAATTTCCTTTATCGTTTAATATATTTTCTCACATGAGAGTTAGAGGCCTCCTTGTTTTGACTCTTACTGTCTTAATTTGCTTTTGCTGCTATGCGTTGCAAACTCAACACATCCTCTGTGTGTTTCACATCGAAGCATTCCAACAATTCAGAGGCCATAATCTCTGTATGCAGTTTTGTGTTGCATTGACAGTAGGGATAATATGTAGACAATAGATGATAATCTCTAGGAAGAAAAACAAAGGAGAATTGATGCTGGTGGAAGAAATTAGCCTTCAATGCTTTTTTCCAAAAAGCCCTTCTTGGGTAGATTTAGTGGGAAAATTTGTGGTTTTGTTGTTAATTTCAAACTGAACAAGACGATGAACCCAAAATGCAGATAAAGGAGACTGATAGCAGTTCAAAGATATTTAATAAAGAAACAGAACAGGCTTACACTTAAAGCAGGAATGTCAAAATCGGAAAGTTCAAAAACAACAAACAAATCAAAAGAAGGCAAACGAAGAATATAAAATCCAAAAAAACAAATCCAACTTCTAAAAATCAAAACACAAGTCTGAAGCACTGGGGACTGACACGAAAGGGTGACGATGAACTGACACAAAAACAGAAAAATACAAGGAACTAATCAGGCAGAGGTGAAACAAATAGTAATTACAAAGGGTGGGGAAAGGATGGAGACAGGAAGTAGAGTCACAGAAACAAGAGGGACGGAAAGAACTACAAAATAAAACAGGAAAAGCTGTACTTTGTTTCAACTTAGATAAAAAGTAGATGTTCTTTTTTAAACAGTATTAGACCCTTTAATAGACCTTTATTTGACTTTCTTAGGGGGTAATTCATGACACACTACAACAAAACTTAGACAGTAAACAAACACAGTTATATACGGTACAATATACAACAATATATAGATAATTATACACCATACATCTAAATAATGCTGTAATTAGAAACAGCATAACGCCTTATTAGATCCAACATAAACACTATTATACCACTGTTATATCCAACAGATTATTTTACAGTATTGCTCTGTTGTAATGTGTCCCTAATTACCCTCTAATAAACTCTAATAAGTGTCTAATAAAGGGTCTATTAAAATATTGTCAATTAAACAACATATTATTTGTTTTTTCCTAGTTTAATACAAAGTACAGCTTGTTATGTATGATTAGTACTCTGTAAAATACCAAATGATTATGGTTATGTTCGATTGAATTCATTTGAAATCAAAACATATCTTTAATCTTGCAAGGGAATCATTGGTAGGTAACATAACTAACAAGCAAAGTGTGTGTGCTCATTCAAAAATTAACCGTTTGGTAAACGATATATCGATTAGGGCCACCAAAATCCTAGGGCTGGCCCTGCAAACACCTGTAATTTGCCAACAAAGATGGTAAATGTCTTGGAAATTGGTAAATACACTGGTCCCTGCCGTCATTGTGGGAACATGGATCGCCTTAAATCCTTTGGGCTGACATTACTACAGTGTCAATAGAGTGTGTTAGCGTAATAATTTCCCTCTCCCCTCTCACTCCCACAAATCAGCACAGTCTCAGAAGATAAACCGCTAGCGCCGCTGATGAAGCACCGCCGCTAGAAATATCATAATAGCAGATGACACTCTGAAGGATGAGTGTGGGAGTGGAGCATCACTGCCATGCCGTTTCCTGACAGAGGTGTAAACATTTAGTCTCGCTGTAGACAAAAAAACGAGCTGGCTTTTAACATCGGCCAGGCTCCTCAGAGGCAGACGAGGCAGGTGTCTGAGAGTGAGAGAGCGGGAGAAGCCTGCCAAGAGCGCACGTGCACGCATGCCTACAAACACATGTAAGGCACGCACACCTGCAACACACACACCCGTTTGTGTCCAGCGTGTGCATGCACGTAAAAAATTTAAAAAAATAAAAATCTTTTTATATCTGTGCGCATGCACCAACAAAACACATGCAGACACATACACTCACAAGCTGTTACATAAAACAACTTTTTCCCTTCATTTCCGTCTCAACTCATGCCATTCTGTTTCATCTCTTCACTTTTTTTTTTCTCCTGCTCCCTCCCTTGTTAATATCACTTCCACCTCTCTCCCCTTATTTTCTCCATCGATCCCTCCGTGCACCTTCCCTTTGCACCCCCCCCCACTCCCCCTCGCTCCTTTGTTCCTTGCCGTCTTCCTTCCTTCCCTCCTTCCCGCCTTACCCCAAGTGTCTCATCTACTCTCTGACTCTCTTTTACCTCCCTCAGTTTCACCCCCTCCCCCCCATTTCCCCCCCATCTCTCATCCACCCACTCACTCTTTGACAGCGTACAGAGTAGTTGCTTTCTCTCATCTCTGAAGACTCTAAAAATAAACGAGGGTTTGTGGGGGGAGGAAGAGACGGAGACGAGCGAGAGGGGAAGAACGAGGCAGACGCCGGTTACACAGCAGTTTTCAGCTCAATTCCCTGTGTGATTCTGTGTGTGTGAGCGAGTGTGCGCGTGCCCGCGCGTGTGTCAAAGCAGGCATGTATGCAGAAACACACGTACACCTTTGCATGCACACGCTCGCAGACGCTTCGTCTGTCTGTCTGTCTGTCTGTCTGTCTGTCTCTTGAGTCTTCCTCCCTTTCCACAGGCTGACACAGAAGCAGTGATACAAGTGCGTGTTTTTGCTCTGCAGTAGAAAAGTCTTACCTCATGCAATTTTGTTCTAAAACAGGAACTCTGAAACTGATGTGCTTCTCTCCAACAACAAAAAGAAAAAAAAAAGACTAGATTCTGATTGGTACAACAACCTTGTACGAACTGCCGGAAAACTGGGCGGTGTGATGCAGACTCGCAGCAGACAGAGAGAGTCAGAGAGAGACAAAGCGTCATGTGGACACGCAAATCTGAACAAAAGTGTCGACATGATTTTAAACTTTCTTTCATCATCAGAGTAGAATTACTCAAGTATAAGTACAGATACTTGTGTAAAAAGATACTCTGGTAAAAGTCTTGTTATGTCTTTTATGGTGTTTTTTGTCTTGAAGTTTTCTTCTTGTTGCGTCTTTTACATCATTTTTGTCTCATTGACTTCGTACATCTTCTCTGTGAAATGTATTATTGTGCTGCTGTCCATGTGTCTACTTGCACATCACCCTGCTTAAGGGAAATGTTCACATCCAGTATGTGGTTTCAAATAAAAAAATGCATATTGCTGTGTATACTATAGGGTTGGGCAATATGTTAAAAATGTTCTAACTGACCATCGTTGGCCCATTATTCGGCCACTGGCGATATCTTCGTTCCCCCTGCTCACCTCCTCCTGTCCTCTCAATGCTCAGCTGAGAGATGTGCGCAAGCAGCGAATTCTCTACGTTATGTACGCTGCATACATTCACTACGCCCAATAAGCAAAATAAACTCACACTTATTTTCTTTTTAAACAAAGAAATACACCCATTCACCTTCTGAATTCCAGTTTCTCCCTTTTACCAAACTAAGATGAGCTTAATTGGCTCGTTAACTCTTCAAACTCGACAGAAACTCACCAAAAATGTTTTTGTTGGTCTGTCTACTCCAACAACCACCATCTCTGGTATGCTCGAATTAAATCTTTAATTCACCGTGTGACAAGAGTGCAAAGACTGTAACTCTGCAGGCTGTTTAGTTCTCACTCTTCATACTGGTCACTCTACAGACCATCACATTAGCAAAATAAAATGACAAATTGGTCGAAAAAACGTCCAGCAATCAGCCCATCATCAATAGACGGCATATTCGTCCAATTGCCCAACCCTATTACTATTTTCACATTTGTGTTCCTCACTAATTCATCACATGATGTTGCACAATAGGAAAAGACAAGCTACCTGTTTGTATTCATGTGTGTTTGTGAGTGGACATACAGTATCTGTGTGGAATTCAGGCCTGGAAGCTGTATCTCATTCATTCACCTTCAAGGCAACATTCACACGCTGACTGAGGGCACATATCAATAGAGAAACGGGGAGATAGTGTTCTATTTATCAAACCCAGCAATGTTGTTTCCTATGAACCTTTATGATTAAAATGTCATCTATAAGCTTAGCAGATAAAATTAAGCTTGGTTGCTAAGAGTTGGCAATTTGAGTAATTAGCATCTGAGCTAATTAACTGCCAAAAACTAGGAATGGAAAATATTTAGCTTTTAATTTGAATGTTTGTGAAGCCCTGAATGTTTCATAACATGTTGTAAAAAAGAAAAAAAAATTATGAGCAATGCAGTGCCCCCTTTCTCCCACTGGCGTCACCTGCTAGGCTACTCTCCACTTGACTCCCCCACGGTGCCCCACAAATACCCTCGATGAATGATTATAACTCCAAAAATGAAAATGTCCATCTGGAGCTGAAGGGCACAGAAAGAAATAAACTACAGGAGGGGAAAAAAGAGCGCCTGATAAAGTAAGGTTGGGCGATATGATGGTATATACAGTGGTGGCAATTTAGCAATATTGCGTTTCTGCTGTGAGAGCCCTTACTGTCACTGCTACATATTCATGGTAGGCTGTGTAGAAAATCCAGGCTGGATTCTCAGGTGATCTTGCAAATCATGCTGCCTCCCAAGGTAATGTGATTTGGGCAGCAGGACCGCTTCCCATGTGAGTGACAGCTGGTGGCGGTAATGCACCTCCAAGCTGGTTTGCCAACCACAGCGTAAGAAAAGAGTGGCTATGCAACATGGATAAGGAGAGTGAATTTGTAAATACAGAGCAGGAGGCATCCCAGCCAATGCTACCTAGCTAATGTTGGATACCTGATAAATTTTTCAGTAGAACAAGCTCATGTTTTTTACTATTTTCTTGTAGTTGGTTAGCCAGCATGAATACTTTGGGTATGATCGCATCTGCAATTAACCAACCTGAGGCAAGGATATTTTTTGGTTATTCTGTTTTGTTTTTCACTATGTAACTGTTCACACCATAACACAACAGTCACAACATATTAGTAAAAATGTTGGAAATGAGGTTTTTCTCATTAAAAATAATGTCATTATTAACATTTAATGTGCGGATAAGAGCATAACAATGAGACTAGAAATGTTTTCGTATGTTTTATATTCACTGTGCATTTCATTAACATCAAAATAAACCTCCCCTTCGGCCATTTTTTATTTTCTTCATTATTTTAACTGATAATGAGCTAATTATCCTAATTAAGAAATTGCCCTACATGTAACTCTAGCAACCAAGTTGAATTTCATCCACTAGGCCTATAGATGACATTTCATCATCAAAAGTTCATTGGAAACACCATTGTTTGGTCCAAAAGATTTCCACTAGACTATAGGGATATTTGTATGAAAGGTTAAAATATGAAATATTTTTCGGGGGATGAAAAATTAGAGAACAGGTTGAGAGCGATGTGTAAGAATTAGTGCTGTCAAAAATATCGCGTTATTAACGCGTTAACGCAAATCAATTTTAACGGCGTCATTTTTTTTATCGCGAGATTAACGCTCATTGTGACCAAGTGAACTTGTAGTTTTTATAAGCTGTGGCCACGACGACGACTCTGCAGCCGCCACATTAATGTGTGTGCATTTCACAACACATCATGTA